>HE671201.1:15701-60941 GCA_000313835.2 Heliconius melpomene melpomene | reverse complement strand
CCTACTGCGCGCGCATGCCCGAGCTGCAACAGGCAAACAAACACCTGTTACTGAGTGCATGCATGCATCTCTGCGCGGCGCTCCAGGAAGCTTCTCATAAACTGTGGAGCGACGAGAAACTTAGATTGTTTTGGAATTCGCTCAGATGCGATTGCATAATAAAATAACATGAACTGTAAACTGAAGTCCATTTTGTACGGCGCTCTAAATCCGGACGGTTATTTTAAAACACTGCGCCTGGATTACCGACGTATTCATTACTACGTCAAAATCCTTTTTGTTCTGTTAGTTTCATTAATATTTGACAAATGATGATTTTTTTTTTCTTTTTATATTACTTTAAAGATATCACTGTATAGATATTCAATGAAAATGCGGAAGTCTTATAGACACAAATAAATTCTTGTGATATACATAAATAATCCTCGTTCCCCACGGAGTGTTTTAACACTAGGTTCCCTCTGCCTACCCAACTCCCTGTGCGGGATACAGCGTGAAGCTGACATAAATTTTCTGAACTTTATATATTACTAAAAAAGTATGGTAGGTAAAAGTAAGTGGTTCATGACCATTTTAGAGCACTGTACATAATCAAAGGTTTGTAGAAGTCACCGAATAAGCTGAGCATCATAAACTCGTACGGTCTACAAGTCCGCGAGACATGTGGTGGTTCTCATCATCAATATTTCAGCACAACCCCACATCTGATACTAGTACAAAAGCAAATCAAATGTCAACCAATTATCAAACTAAACATCTGATGGTAATCGTTAGCACTTCGAGAGGGTAAGTGATGCGGCGACTCCTAGATAAGTGGTTTCAGAAGGCAAATAACGATCGCTGTAGATGAGTCACTACCACTACCGACGAAGTGAGGTCAGAAACAATTATTGTACGAAACGATACGTTTGTTCCCACAGAAACAGAACCTTATTCAATCAGGGTCCATTCTTAGGATCATTATATTAGGATTGCATAAGTTTAATATTACTTGTTTTACGCTACCGACTAAATAGTTTTAAACGAATAGTTATAAAAAAATAAGAGAGTAATTAATAAGTGTACCTTTACAATATTTAATTTTAAATTATTATGTTTTTTTCTTCAGAATTAGAATAATGTAGAGTCAAAACGACAGTAATTTATAAGTAGAAAGCACATGGTGTTAATTATTGAAATAGTTTTATTTAATTAAGCACTGCATCATGGCAGTTAACGTAAACGAGCACATCTGTACGAGTACGAGGTACTCGCGCGGTCTCGGGAGCAGCTCTCGAGGGCCGCTTCTTCTTTCTAATTAACTTTAGTAAATAACATTTTATTACATTCATATTGGTGTGCACTTACTTAAGACATGTGTATTACCTTGTGCCTTAGATATTTGTTTAATTTTTACCTAAATTCGCTTTGCTGTAAGGGATTTGAGTATGCGATAATAATTTTAGCTTGGAGTTACCACGTGGTCCTGAGATGTCGGCAGACAGGCAGACGGCCAACAAAGTGATCATTAACGGTTCTATTTCTTCCCTTTGAGCTAGGGAACCCTCAAAATTGGTGAAAATATATCATAAATAATTTAAAAAAATAGAATCATAAAAAAAAGTATATTACATGTCCTTGCAATCAAAATTAGAGAAAAATGTCATAGAATTTAGACAACTTTTGCTATTGGAGCACGAGTGTGATGTCAACTTGAAAGATTACAATAGCTGTATTAAGCAACAACAAGAGGACTCGTAGCGAGTGTACTAACATTTACGTGTTCACTCGATTGAAAAATCAACACAAAAACAATCAGAACGTCAACTGTCAAAATGTATATTTAATTTAGACGGCGATATCAAGATTTAGTTCAGCAAAAAATAGTTCCAGAGGACAGTGGTCAGACCGCGTCTGCTGTCGGCCGTCTGTGCCAACAGGCGGTACACCTCAAATATAAAGAGTGTTGCTGCAGAGACTGATTTTATTAAATAACTCATGATTTTAGTTCACCCCGGCAATACCTTTGCCTGTCTAGTCCTAGTCAGTAGATCATAAAAAGCAGAAGACGCGTCCGATCACAAAGCACCGTTAGCTCCTGTCTCAGTCCGGTGTTCGCCGAAACTAAAACAACTAATCGATTTCCCGCCGAAATGCTTAATAATTATTTGAGCCGATGTTTTTTTGTGGAATTATTTCATGGGTTTCAAACTGAAACATTTCCTCGAATCCGATAAATTGAAATTTGTATCGAAAAAAAATAATTCTTTGTTTATTAGTCACTAAGTGTAACGTGTACGTCGTGAAGGTAACATCTGTGTACGTACAAATATATACGTAAATGTTACAATTAATTGATTTCCTGAATTGGTCATACGAAGAGTCCTTATTTGACATCTACACTCAATGCACTGAGACGTTATGGTTTTCTGGTTATCGCAAGATGTTTTACATCAGTAAAAAACAGTACAAAAACTTTTTTTATTCGTTTTTTTTAGTTTTACACTGTTTCCCGCATATAGCAGACGAAGGGAACCTAGAGTTAAGACACTCCGTTCCCAATTTTCGCCTTGGTATCAGAGCGAAGAAGTGAAAATATAGGGAATAGAACCCACTACCGTCGCGTTTACAGTCATATTCTTTTGCCCCTGCGCCACTACGGCCTCAGTTATTAGATATATTTTTAAGGACCTTTTAAAGTTTCTTACTACAATAAAAACATATAAATATGAGCAGTAGGAGGTAGGAGCCACTCGAGTGGCAACGACGTGTCTCAGTGTCGCATAAACCACGATGCTTCTGATAACGTGGTGCAATCTTAGATAAGAGGATTTCAAAGGATTCCCTCTATTGAAACTGTGAAATACCGACAAACCAGTCGACTCTCTATAGGCGGTACCGTGCAGCGAGTATGCGGTCGATTTACTTATTTTTCGCAACTTTATAAAGACACATTTCAAGAAAATTTATTTATAATAAGTAATGATTACTAAAAACCTATAAGATGACTCTTTTGTACGTTGTGTGAAATTGTGCGAGCGTGTAATGAATGCCAACATCCAAGTAAATAAGACAGGTACATTTCGTTTCGACTTAACTTAACGAATATTTTGTTCAGTGAATTAGGTGGTAATCCAGCAGTACGACTCGATGACGGACAGAAGTTGCATATATTTAAGCAATTAGAAGAGATCGCCCGATGTTTTGTTATTTAAGTGGAACTTAATTATACCATTGGTAACAGTTCCGCTTCAATATATTCGGGTCAAATCGTGACTTAATAACAATCTTACAACGGTTTTTTTTATAATATGATCTTTTGAATAATATCAAAAGTTAATCAAAAGGTAAAGAAAGAAGTCATCATCAATGCGTTTACTCTGTGAACTTCAAACAATGGAGCAGTCTGCCAAGGCCGGCCGCCGACAGGCCGCAGGCCGCGACAAGGTGACGCTAATAGCGCGTCAACACCGAAGCACACGTAACCCAACCCCGAAACCACAACATTAATTAAGAATATAATTGGGTGCGCCCTCGCGTGTTAACTCGGACATCAATCAGACACCCGATACCGGGTGAATTAGCGAGGAATTGTCGAATGGATTGTTATTGACAGTCGAAACCGCACGCGGCCTCACCTGCTGGACCTACGGGACCTGCGGGACCTGCGAGACCTGCTGGGGAACTCGTTTACTTACAAATAAGAGAATTACATTGCACTCTAAATATTGATTGTTGTTTACTTTTAGTATATTCTATTATCACTGTTAATGAACTGGGATCTGATGAGTGAAGTTCACAAGCATTGTCTTAAGTCATTGGTGTTTTTGGAGGCCTGTGTGGTCGTGGATGATATCTACGTTATGATAGATCGTAGGACCTAGAGGAGATCGATCTTTGGTCGTAGGTTCTATATGTTATAGTACGCGTCGAGAGAAGCTGCTGAAAGCTACTAACATTATGTACTTGTACGTGTACGAGTAGGTGTGCACTTAATTGTAATGTGCGAGTTTAATTTAGTAATATTTATCTCGATATCGTTTTGTTTTAATTACAACGTGCCAAGGTGAGTGCTTTATTTATTAAGAGATGCGCTCGTCTCTAGACCACACCTAGTGTTGTGTTCATATGTACTTGTATATATCATATATTGATTTCTCTCTGATAGAGAGCACCAGGTTAAGACATTACGTTACAGCGCTCAACGCCGCATTTCACTTCTAACCAGAACACGCTCCATGGCGACTAAATTTCCGATAACCAAGCTTGGTACACGCTCTCACGATCAATCTGATTTTGAAATTCGCACGCCTTTCTGGCCCACCCTGTATTTAACAATTAACGATGATTGTAGGTTTATGCTACTAGAGAATATTTGAGAGGCCGGCTGGAAAATCAAGAAAGCGGAAATATACCAGGTAGGAGAAAATAATAAGCAAATCCGCCAGAAATTAATATTAGTTATTCATCATTTGATTAATTTAAACTACTAGTTTCATAGTGTATTAATTATAAATCAATAGTATGTAATTATGGGGATATTTTATAATCGTAAATCTTTCACGAATGTTTTATGTGCAGCAATTTCGCGTTTCTGAGATATGTAGGGGAATGAACTTTGGAATCTCTATACTGCTGCTACTGCTGCTTATAATTCTGTTACTTCAAGTAACTTAATGTTTTTTAAGATAAGGAATATTTAACATAATTTCCGGCCGAATTCGAACTTTTGCATGTTGAGTTACGTAACTCAACGCCGCGGTTACCCACAATTTAGTCGTAACTGTGACTACGTGTATAGAGATGTCTGCTTGTAACGATTTGTGATACGTCGCTTAATACAGCCGTCGACTGAAATTGATTCGCAATTGTGATTACTGTTATGTTATCTTAACTGTCGAGGACTTATTTTTAAATAATTTCAAATATTATAATTATAATAACAAAAGATAGTCCAAATTCAAATTTCGACTCTTTATGTGCAAATTTGAGATGTAGAGTCAATTCCAAACGATTATTTGTGTTTAACTCAACACGGACTTGAACCCATAACCCAAAAATAGTAGACACCATCCGTCAGGCGAGTACTCGTAGGTATAAATACTTCTAAAACTGGCTTGTTAATGAAGCACTATCTGTCGGTGATATAAAATGAACGACTCAACTTTCGTCTAATTACTGCGACAAATGTGCTAAGTAGCGCTAATGACGCACAGATATACATCTATATCTGGTTTACGAGCAGGCAGCGTGCAGCGCTATCAAAAAATTCAATTTAAATTTCTAATTTTTAGCTCTACATATATGTATATGCCTTAGGTTTTACGAGATTCGCGGAACTAGTTGGTTATAAATCATTTTGTCCTTTACATTTAGCTCGTTTTGAAGCTGGTGCTTGCTTTGATGAGTTCGTCGTGTTTGGTCTAACAATGCACAGATTAGAAGAGCCAAATCTCCAAAAGAAATTCTGACAATCCTCATAGAATGATTAGTCACATCATTATTCTACATGATCCGGCTCCGGCGCTACCGGCTCTGAGATATTTACATGTATTCATATTCAAACAAACTTGAAGGAACTGATATTCATTATCTCTTGAATATTTTATTCCGCACTATAGTGCGTATATTACATCAAAGTAATGCTTTACGTTGTGATGTAACATCGGCATCGCTTAATACGAGTACGAGTAGAAATGTTCTAAACGAATTTTAGGGTATTTCTCTTAGGTTTGGTTTTTCATTATGTAGTAATGTAACCAGGTACTGGCAGTGATTGAAAACTTGTCTCTAAATAATGACTTATATTTAAAGACTTTCACGAAGAAATGAAGAATAGGTCACTTGCTCAAGTTGAGTAGAGTCCTCAAGTATCCATAGTAGCAAGTATACTCCGGCAGAAGACACTCAGCATCACCAAGTCAACAAATATTGCACACAATATGACAAATGTACGACCGTCGAGGAAGTGGGCACATCTGAAGAACTGAAGTAAAGATAAGAGATGTCGACGACCTCGTGACGTTGATAACAGAATTAGCCGGCAATTAGGAAGAGGTATTTGTTGGGAGATTTTTTCGGCAAAGTTTTGGCAGCTTCGACAGGTCCGTATTTAGACAGCTTTGATCTCGCTTCCCGTAAGACGAGGCCCTCGACGTTTCGCTTACAGATACACCGACTTTTGTTTTGTATTATAATATGCGGAAAAAGTCATTTTTGAAAATTCGATATATTACCTATTACTATATATCGTTATAAGTTAAATATTAATACAATAGTAATAAGAGCGTTTTTCTTTTATTTGGAGGAAATATTAGTCAAACTTGGAATTAAATGGTGTTCCGCTTAAGCAAGTACCTGAGTACAAATGAGGTATTTGGTGACATGGAGCGGGAGCGCAGGGCGTTGTCAGTTAGAGCTCGTGGATTCGCACATTGTACGTTACTTTACGCGGCGCAGCTACTGCCTGCAGCCCTGCGTGTCCAGTACAACAATTGGGGCGGTGAGGGCGGTCAACGATGTTTGCAGAGGCAGGAGTTGATGATTTTTAAGCAATCATTCGGAAGCGGGTCGCTTCTGTAATAGGTGGAGTCACGAGCAACACTAACACTCTCCTCAGCACATTGGCATATAAGATGGAAGGTCCACTATGGAGGCACTGGAATAATATCCATGTTAATACCAATAAATAATAAATTATATCAATTTCTAACGTAGGTTAAGCAAATGTATACTAACAAAATTTTATATGGATTATGGATGTCCAAAGTAAAGAGATTATTACTATTATTATATCATTAATACAGGCTTGGATTCTGTACTTATTTAGATTTTCAATATAATTACATATCACGAAAGCAAACAAATATATCAAATGAAGCTGAATTGAAAAAAATTTTAACAACAACAGATAAATTGTATATTGTAGAATAGTTCTTAAAGGTGTTTGTAAGTGTTTTCTTAAATGATATTTTTGTCAACGTGATGACTCACAGGTTCAATAGAATATTTAAACTATATAAAATGAAGCTTCATTCAGCAAACGCTTTCAGCAGAGACCTAACCTCATCTTAAGAAACAGAGCGAATAATCAAATCCTTAGTTTGTATAGTGTAGACTGAGGACGTGTCATTTACTGAGGAGCTCATCCTCTGCACGGTAGTACTGGTATGTTACAATGCGTGGAAATGTTTATAAGATGGCAACCCGAAACTAATTCATTGTCAACTATTAAAATTAAAACACTAATATTTTTTGTAAATTATGGCCTTAGAATAAAATTTAATGACACGCCTTCTGCATTTTTGCGTTTAATCGATTATTTGCATACATAAATATGCATAAGCATTTTTCCTCCAAATAAATGATAAATGAGAGGTGTGCGAGAGCGCCCGCTGCGGTGTGCTTATTCTTTTAATTACATATTAATTGTCTAAAGATATTTTGAGCTTCACACTGTATCTCGGTTATTGTAGAGAAGGCTGAGGGAACTTAGAGTTAAAACACTCCGTTTTCCACTCAGCATCCCATTTTTGAGGCATTACATTTTGAGTGGCGGAACACAACGCCGCGGTTTGTTTTGTTACCAGACGATAGTGGGCGTGGAAATCTAACGATATATTTTGTAACAAAGTAGCAACCTGTTCACACTTTTATGAACCACGAAGTCATAACTCACAGCCCGTAGACATCAGCGCCGCTCACGTGGAACTCGTTGCCGTTACATAGCATCTAAACATAGGTTTGTGAACCCGCGAGCACCGACGTCGCCGGCTGTAACTACGCTTGATACTGACCTATATTCGTGTTTCATAACTTCTATCAACTGAGGAAAAATCAAGGTCGGGGATTCAATCCTAGTAGCTGTTCTGAAACTGCCATTTACATAACATTTTTATTAGTTTATGATGAATTTCATTAGAATATAGAAAAGAAAAGCACTACTAAGTGCACGATATTTTTTATATTATCCTTATTTACTAATGCAGAAATTTTAGTTTTTTCAATTGACGTTAAAATTTGTTCCTGCAGCTTTTTATTTCTATTCAAATTAATTTATAAATAAAGTAAATAGACGTGTGTGCTTTTAAGCAAACATAATTAAAGGTAGGATATATTATGTCCGTACGCTGTCGGCGAACCGGCTATGCTAATGCTCGGGAGCCCCGAACCTGGTGTCATTGACGATATTCGCTTACTCTGACGTGTCTATTTAATAATACTTACATTTATTTACATTTGCATGTATCTCATATATTACAACGAGAGCATCACTACCGCGCGTGTCACGTGTCACCTACCTACTCTACCGTGTGTGGGATACAGCATGTCGATACCACGTCGTAGCAGGAAGCCGCGCTCGCGGTGGTGCTGTCCACAATACGACACGGACGGATTTAGATTCGATATTTGCGACGACGGCGATACTATATGTAGCGTAAGGGCTGTGCGTCTGTCGATAACTAAAATATTACTAAGTATACTAGTATTCTATGAGTTATCTATCGGGAAAAAACATCGCGACCTACGTCACGTCAAACAATGTCACGAAAATTGGGCGTCAAGTGGGGAATAGAGTAGTCCCCTGCCGGCATGTCCCGTGTGATTGATTCTTTATGTAAATATAATCATGCCATATATGTAGATAATATATTTGACGTCATCATAAAATCAATGAGAATTAATAATTATCTAATTATTATTCATAGTAAGGTCACGTCGACAGCTCTCAAGCAACGCGGATTAATTTGACTGATTTACTCAATGGAGTGTGCTCCGATAGTTCTAATAACGAACTACATATGCACTGCTCCCCGCAGCTCCCTGCATCTCCCCGCATCTCCCCGCGACTGCGTGCTGAAATGTTATCGTTGCGACGTCATTGATCAAACGTGATGGGACTGGGTTCGTATAACGAATAAGAATAAATATCGATACTTTTCCGTTCCGGATAGAAAATTTGGCGTTAAGTTATATAATATCTAGACTAGTCTCACTATTCGCTTCTCTATTTTTTTAAAAAACAAAACTGTCTCTCACTGGTGTCGTTTTAGATAATTAAAATAAATGCTAAAACACGGACATGAATGATTCATAAGTTCGTCGTAGTATAGCTGTGTGAGTAGCGCCTGGGAGCATGGGGCCATGCATGGAGATAGCTATTTAGTTTTTGGCAACAATCTACTAATATTTAACAATGTTGGTTTGCGCAGGTATCACCTGGGGTAGTCGACGGCACTGACGACTAGTTCTACATACGGCTTCCCCCGCGTTGTCAAATAGAAGACAATGAATGCCTGCCCCTGTCTGTATATAACAATACAATGCATTAAATAATTATTATATTCTATAATATAGCCAGCGGTCTGACGAGTGCGGCATTTGGAGTTTAACGCGCATCGAGATCGACGTTAATGGGTTTGTTTTAAGAAGCGAACTGTGCGTCTAATAAATAGTACGCTTTACGAGGTGTCCGCGTGTCGTATTGTAGCGTTACGTTATTTACAAGGGTGTCGCCCCACTAACTGGCTGAAAGGAGCCGCAATTACTGGCGACACTGGCGCTGTATGCGAATATGCGGAAATTTAGATTGATTATTTCTAACGAACTCCCGACTCCGTTATTGGTGTCTAGTGACATGCTGTGTGGTCTGACACATACGAGTGCTCAGGCCTTAGGCTAATGACATTTTCAGACAATTAATGCTATATAATATACTCAGTAATTGACAATTGATAATTTCTGAACATCGTCGTACAGTTTTCTCCCGTCGTCTGAACTATGTAAACGTATGCGTTCCATTTCCAATAGAATTGCACATACTTATAAAATATTTTAATTTGTAGGTCTCGTCGTCGCAGTAAGCTAAGCTATTCAACTCGCTGTCTCTTGAAACAAACTGTGGAGCGGAAAGTAACCTCTGTCTACGAGTGTACTAACGGCAATAAGTCGAGTGATAGATACGTTTCAGTGCGAATAATGTCGTTATCGGCAAACATCTATGTATGATACAACTATATTAACGTGACTACAAGTGACGTAGTATGTATTACAATTACTTGCTCATCACACACAATGCTCATCCAATCACGAGTAGACATACCTACTATACTAGCGGAGTCACTCACAATGATTACAGAATGTAATTTGGCGAAGTTAAAGGTCACCTGAAGTCTCTACGTATGTAACGATGAAGTCGACAAATGAGGTGTGAGTGTTTACGATATCTCTTATCACACAGTTACAATCAGATCGAGGCCGCGCCAAATATATTTTATGTAATTAATTAAGTCACGGCGCAGTAGAGCAGTGTCTGACTGTCACGTGACGGTTACGGGTTCGACTTCCACTCGGAGGAGTTTATTATTTAATATTATCATTTACTCTCTGTGGTAGTGAGACCACTTCCAACATTCAACACGCAACCGAACGACGTGTCTCAACATTAGGTTCCTCGAAGGAGACAAATCGTGATCGATCGTCTATAAAAATAAGTTAGAGCAAAGATTTTCCTTGTTGTTAGAGAACGTAAGTAGGTACACAGAAAAAGAAGTCCCGTGTCAACTCATCCTGTTACTAACACTTTTTAGCTCCCGCCACAAAAAGAGGGTACATGTAAGTTTGACGTGTCCTTGTATGTGTCTGTGTCTGTCTGTGGCACTGTAGCTCCTGTTTTAATGAACCGATTTGAGCGCGATTTTTATTTGAAATAATTTAAGATTTAAAATTTATTAGAGATAATTTAATAGCTACAAGCACTTTGCCAAAATGAGGTAGTGACATATTCGGCCGGAGGTTTTAAAAAAAAATTGCTAGAGTTAGAAATATTTTCTTAATAACACTGTATTCCCACGAGATCCGCGACTACGGCCATCCAATTATATTAGGCAGCGTTTCATAACATCAACTCAAACTGGTTAAGAAGTAAATAATCAAGTTCCAGTGTGCACTGCACTTTAGTAATCGTTTTCACGTTATTGATGGTTTGTACACTCTGGACATGTGTTCACAAATGTTCTTTTTTAAGATAAAATAAATATAGATACCAGATAATAATATTTTAAATATTTTATCTCAAAATGACCAAAGTAATTTTCTACTAATAGCTTAGTTCTCAATTACGTCCAACTATATATTTGCAATCAAATCTTGCAACAATAAATTTTACTCATAAATTAGAGAAGAACACGATGTATATAAAATAAGCAGATTAAAAAATAAAAAGCACCTCAAGTGTTTTCAAAGCTCACTTTTATTGGCCTTTACTTTAGTTACTATTCAATGTCTGTCGGATATTAGCATCTAAATGCAATCGATTGAAAGCAACTTGTATGAATTAATTCTATATTAGATTTAGATGAGACGTGCGAGGCGACGCGTAGAGACCGGGACTTGTACATTAAACGTCGTGTTATATTCAATATTCTAAGTCATTATAAATATAATTTCGTGATTTAATAGTTTAATTTAGGTTAGGTTAGGTTTGGAAGCACTAAATGCAAAATTCATCATATTGTGTACATCTCCAGCTCCCGCTCTCTCAAATACATTTCATTCTTTATTACATTCTAGTGTTATAAGCTTCAGTTCACAGCAGGCTCGACCTGTGGCTCTGGTGGACGTGGACCTGTAAGTGTGAGTGACGAGACTCTCCGTTCCCCACTTACCTGTCACCACACGACATTTTTCCAATATTATAGTTTGATGTAGTGATGTAGTTTGATAGTAGTTGTTCAATTATAAGAATATTGTCGACAGCACCCGCGGTACCTCGCGGTACCTCGCGGTACCTCAGTGTACACACCGACGTACATACAACTATACATATATAAAGCATGCAGTATGTATGTAGGTCAACGCACGTCGAATCGTCGCTGATTTATATCGAGAGATAACACTCTCGCATTCTCGTGTTTATCGCGGTCCACGGTGCGCGGTCCGCGGTGCGCCGCCGGACGGACACTTCATTAGTTCAAACTTGTTAGATATAGCGAGTTTGGTTTTCACGCTATTTTGTGCATAACTCAGTGATTATTTTGAATTAATGAAGCAAACTGAAGTCAGCGAGACCAGGCGGCAACAGGTCCACACTCCACACTGACTTGTGCAATTGTATTTCCACGGAAATTATCAGTTTATCTCTGAATGCAATGAATTAAGCTGCGGGACACGCGCAGTGTACAGGCTGATGTAATATTACAATATTGTATAATATATAAAATTACTGAAAATAATTACTCACTGTGAAATTTCATTTAATATAATAAAAAAAACTGTATTATGTTGTCTTAAATTTTATTAAACTAAAAGTATCAATTTGATATAAAAATAATTTTCTCCTCTTTAATATTGTAATGACCTATTTATAATTTTTGTACAATTGTTATTGCGCACAGCACACAGCACACACCCTGTCAAACACTGTAAATGGGCCAAAAGGAAATCGATTCACGTTCAAAACTTACAGGTAATTATTATTAGAGATAAGATGGTAACTGATAAGACAACATAGCGGACGACGAACGTCTGTGCCCTTCGTGTAAATAAATACTGTAACATTAAACATGTTTATTCCATTTGAAAGTCATGCAATGACAAGTACAAATGATGTTTGGTTTGATTATAATTAAATCGGATTAAAATAGTAAAAATTCCATGTGGTCTTTTAAAACATAAAAAGAATAATTAATTTACAATTTGCAATAATTTTGGACACCAAATCATGGACTTGGAACTAATTGATTAACTGTGCTTTTATTCGTATAAAACTAACTAACTAGTCGGTCGTTAAACGACATTGTATTAATCGCGAGTCAAGGGCGAGCGCGAGACGACGAGCACCGAGCTGACACTGCTGACACTACTGACACTACTGTCACCGCTGAGGTGCGCCCTGCCCGTGACTGTCATAGAGACCAAATAGTTATTATTAACAAGATAACAACAATCAAATATTAATAATTAATATTTACATATATTTTTTAAAACGAGTTCAGTCGTTTGTTTAAGTTTAAATTTTAGTGATTAAAAACTAAGCAAATTTATCAATATAATCAAAATTAAATCTTGTAATGTAATCAAAGCAAGTGCACGGCGCGAGCTCCCGTCAGCAGTCAGCAGTCAGCTGGGGCTCGGACAGGTGCTACTGGTTCTGTGTCGAATATCTCATCGACTTCAACAAATATAATTTGTTTTGTAGGCAAACTGAAGTCTCGGTATTTAAGTTTGTATACTATTTATTCAGTACATTATAAACAGTCATAAATGTATGTAGACGCTCGAAGGTCTCGCCATTTATTGACATGTTGTTAGAATCTTATAAGAAATGTAAAGTTGAGGTGTACTCGTATTGCTAAAACAATGTTTTAAATAGCCGACGTGGTTAGATAACAGGAGTCGTTCGCGGCGTTCGCGGCGCTCGCGGCGCTCGCGGCGCTCGCGGCGCTCACGGAGCTGGTGGTCGCGGAGCGGCGCTCTACTTTAGTAAATGCATCTCAGAACTCTCCAAGGAGTATTGGTGCGCACTTGCTGTGTCGTATCCATCATTCATTACGTTATAGAACACTGAATGGACGGTCGTGGCGCAGTGGTATAAACGTACCTCACGCGCGAAAAGTGAATTTGATTTCCACGCGAGGAAATTAAATATTTTATGTTTTAATTTTCTCACACGGACGTGCAATGCCTTCAGAAATCGGAGAAAAGTGGAGAACGGAAGTGTCTTAATGGCAACAGAGTTCTGTACAACCTAGTTTCCTTCTACCTAACTTGCTTTGCTGCCTATGACGTTAGTTGTAATTATTTGATAGTCAATAGTTGACACGGCATTCCTCCCGGCGCGCGGCGGCCCCGGTTGGGTCCACGCGTAGGTATCGGTGTTTACAGCACTTATAAATAGACCCCACTCGCCACGCGCCAGCTGACTAACGGTCACGTAACCAGCGCGCGGTTAATTCTGTCAATATTAGTTCGCGGCGTCTCTTCACATTTCATCCATCACTAGTTTACATGTTAATTTATAACTGTTCGATAACTGTGACATCATTATGTACCAAACGTTACGTCTATTTTTTGTGATAGTGTTGATGCCTCTATGAAGTAGAGTCGGTAGAGTCGGTAGAGTCAGTAGTGCTGCACTCCACATCTAACGGTGCCTTAACTAATTGCCCACCACTCGCACCGGCCGTGGTCGGCGCTCGCAATAAAGCGGATTATTAATTAGTACGTATTTTATATTAACTATCACTTACATCCTGGGTAATAACTTACAAATTAATTGTATAAATAATCTATTTAGTATGATTTAATAGGAAATTTAATTTTTTAAATTAAATTCTATATTTTTAAATTAAAATAAAAAACCATATTACGTTATTGCTTCATTAATTTAAAATAAAAGTGTGAAATAATGATGTCGAGCTTGATAGTTTTATAAATAATTCATTTTCCTACTTAATTAGGTGGAATGGGGTCTCCATGATCCAATAAGCCATGTTTATAAAACGTATGTAATACTAGGTTTTGTTTTTAAACTGAGTACTTAGTTTTTAAATAAAATTTTACATTATACCTACTATTATTCATATCAATTAAAAAAATAACTGTTAAATAGCTTATCTAGTGTAATCTAAGCATATAAACTCAAATTGCTGCTACCTGCTGCTTCACTGCAATCACTTTACATCCAGTTTCAATACATTGAAATACAACAATAATAATGACTTAGCCCATGACAGTGCTGCCTGCCTGTGCCTGTGGGAGTCGACGTGGCGGTTACTGTGTCGATAGTGGTTTCAGTTGACGGTTTAATAGCGAAAAGCCCCGATCTTCAGAGGTTATCGCTCAACTGTTGGATCAAGAACCGGACGCAGAAGGCAGGAGTACTTGAGACGGCGCGTGTTGTAAAGGGGCTCCTCTCTCTGGAGCCCTAGCCACCGATGGCCGGGACCCTTGTCCCACTGTCGGAACATGTTTTTATATTTTTAAATGTATTTTTTATTACTAATTTATATTAAATTTATTTCTTTTAGGTAATAAAAGTATATATTGCATATGACATAAATTAAATCCTACAAAAACATAGAAATAGGTAATTAATTTGTTTAAATTATGAGACAATAATTAAGAATACAGCCTAATGTTAAGAATCGTGAATAATGATGGTTAAATAGCTACAGTTCATTACCCACTTCCGTTTCCGTCCAACGCTTCCTCTTAAAGCTTTTTTTGTAAATAACATAAACTAAAGTCACTTGTAATTATTATCTAAAAAGGAAAAATTATACTTTTATCTATGTACATAATATATTCTGGTCGTTTCGTTTGTAGCGAAATTCTGAATTATTTATAAAGTAGGAAATAGGAAGGAGGCAGCCGTCAATACACGAGTCGTTATATAGTGAGTGAATAAATACGTGTTTGTCACATTCAGCGGGATAAGTGTATTACCCGCTCCAGGCTCCAGCCTCCAGGCTCTAGGCTCCAGGCGTAGGCCATTATGACAGTATGAATTAACAAATGGACATTTTATTCCCGATTCGTGTCATATGGTCTTTAACTAAGCGCCATAAAAATAACTATTTTTATACAAAATGTCTCGCATATTATTTTAAATTATATAAATTAAATAGTTAGAGTTTTATCTATATATATAAAAGGACTTGTCCTCACGGCACGCACAGCCGTAACCGCTGATGGTAGAAACGTGAAATTTGGACAGATGCTTACTTTCGTTATCTGGACATCCACTAAGAAGGGATTTTGAAAAATTTACCCTAAAGGGGTGAAATAGGGGTTTAAAGTTTGTATTTAAAAGTATTTACTTGAACACGTGTTTCATCGTTTATTAGAATTCTCCCCCTAAGGGTGCATATAAACGGTTGAAAGTTTGTATGAAAAAATCTTTAAATCACCACTGATTGGCTCAGGCGAAGCTGCGCGCATCCGCTAGTCTATATATAAACTAAAAATATTTTTTTATTATCATTTCTTTTTCAGCTGTATTTCGCATATACATGTAGAGTGAGCAGAGTGTTAAGACAATCAGTTCTCCACTATCCGCCCAAAAGATACTTGTTACACTGTACTACCCGGCAGATGTGGCGTGTGGCGTGTGGCGTGTGGCGTGTGGCGTGTGGCGTGTGGCGTGTGGCGGCGGTGACAGATGCGCGGAGCTGAGCTACCAGCTACCTGCCGGAATACGGACGAACTAACACTTTTATAATAAAGTAAAAATGAACCATTGTATAATTTGAGTTTCACGTTTTGATAATATACATTCAGCTACGATCGCTTATTTACAATATCTGCGGTGTCATTGACAGAAGTGGAACTGGCTCCTAACAGGCATCAGATAGGACTGCCACGACGCCGCCGACCGATCCTCTCCTCCGTCGTCTTCATTAATAATGATATATTTTTAAATGTATCTTTTTTATAATAATTTATATTTAAAAATGTAAAATTGATTCGCTTATTTAATAAAAGTATATTCTGATATATGATAAATGCATGTAGTGTAACCATCGCGATGACAAACAACATTAGTTCCCAATAATGTTGCGAGACTTTAATGCTGTTCTACTATATTTTTATAAAATCAAATAATATTTAATAAATACATTTCCAGTCATGGCGCAAGCCACAGGGGCACAAGCGCGTGACTCTAAATGCGACATGTTATGGGTTCTATTCCTACTCGAGGGCAGGTGTTCGTTCTCTGGTGTCGATGCAAAGGGTTGAGTTTCGCCAACACGGAATGCCTCCAGAATTCGGCGGAACGTGGACAACGGAGTGTCTCAACAATCCCTCTGCCTTTCCTACATTCCTTTTTCTACATGCGTGAAGCTGACGAGGAAAATAATTTTAACTTCCACAAAGTAGCATCTCTATTCGTTGTAATGGCGCATAATAGAAACGAGAGCTTTTGGAATTACTAATTTCAAAATACTTAAAAATAATTGAAATTTGACGACACAACTAAAATGCTTCGAGTTTAAAGATGTGAAAAGATTTATGTGTTTCTGTAAACGACATTGAATTTTAAGTTTTTATTTGATCGTAAATCTCTGTAATATCCCTGTACAATTGTCATCTCAGTTCGCGTCGCAGAGGCCGGCGGGCGGCGGGGCGGCGGGGCGGCGGACGTAGGTACTTGTAGTCTTTGGTAACTTGCATCATCAGCAGTTTTCTTTGGAAGTCTCTGTTCAATTACTTTAATGAGAGTTCCCTCAAACTTTAAGTGCTGCGACGGCGACGGTCCAGTTGAAAGAAGGATAAGGTTATAGCACGGACGGCAGAGGCAAACTGGCAACCTAGTGTTAAGACACTCCGTCCCCTATTAAAGACTACTCCACTTTCCTCCTATTATGGGCATGTTGAGTGACGAAACTCAACGCCGCGCTTTGCCTCGTTAATGGAGCGAGTTACTAAGCTTTAAGTTTTATATTTTTTGTCAAATTACCTGCATGCGAACCTGCACGTGATGCTCTGCTGTACCACGTGGTCGATAAGCCTCTCCACTTCCACAGCACTCGTTTGCCAAGTTCCATTCGGCGTTTAATGACTCTCATTATTTCATCTTTTAACTATCAGATTATTTATTGCTTTATGTTCGCTCTGTACGCATGTCACAGGTACGTAGATACGTGCTTCGTAGACACGAAGGTATGGACCTAAGTTTATACTCGTAGTTGAATACTTGCGCGATGGTCGTCGGATCAGATTTGTCGTTGTTGTACTTAGAAACACTCACAGAATTGACAATTTTATATTATTATTATTACGTTATAAAATAGCAGGCTGTTCCCAGCCATTACTGCTTACGACACTCGAAGGCTAAACAAATTGTCCACAACAACGTATGTTACTACCGAACACTCGCTTGTAGAATATTATATTTGCTATTAAAATTGCATAAAATAAATCCTGTACTAATTGACACAAATTTCATTTTGATTTATTTTTTTTATCGCAACACATTGCGCAATGTCTCGTTAGCTAGTGGTGCGCGGAGAACGGAGTGTTACTTTTAACACTGCTTTACACTGGGTCGGGGGGTCTTCTCTGCTTACTATGTTACTAACTGCTCTTTATCTTTTACAATATTGTTCACTCCCATCTTCCTGATAGGAGCCATTATCCCGCCGCGGCCCGAGGCTCGAGGGAGCCGAGGGTGGCCGCGGCTGATTGACTAACTGACAGACCGACTGTCACGTGATGAGATTAGAACCACCTGCGGATGATGAAAGTTGATCAAATCTTTTTATTCATAGTGATCTTTAAGGAAAAACTCAATTTGGTGCGCACACTTGCGTATTTAATAATTGCGTATATAAGTACACATTTTTATTAAAAATATAATAAATAAGTTACTTGTGTTCTTCTTGAATGTATTTATTATATCTAAAAATATTTATATATAAAATGAGTAATTATTAGAGGTATAGGTATACATCACGATTACAGCAAGAGTGAAAACACGACCACCAGACAAACAGACAAACAGACAGAGTAACGCACTTTCACTAATGTTATTAGGCCACTACAGATGGACCGTTAGGAGTAATGAGGCGTCGTTAGCTCTTAGTTAAGTACCTTCATATACAGTACGGTCGACGACGACAGACGAGTCGAGGCTTCCCTAGAGTCTGCTATGGACAGCCGTGCATGCCAGAGTACATTGTAGTACCGCACCTCTTCTGGAAACTGCGATATCCGCAACTAAGTTGGCAGAGACGCTGTTTCATAGGTCATTGTTTGAAAACATATAAAATAGAAATGGTAATCTGCAGTTCTCGGTTAGAGCGCTTACGACCGAAGTGCCAGCCCGAAGTAGGCCACATTTTATGTTTTGTTTACCAACTCTCGACTAGGAATACACAGACAGATACGGCACTTGTTGTGAATGTGTGCAACGCCGCGCGCCGGCACTATAGTGTATGCGCCAAGTTAATTTCAGAACCAAATGGAGTATACAATATATTTATTTATCGTTTTCGGTATTCAAGCCTTGAAGTTAGCCCTGAAGTATACTACATACTACGAGTATTGCCACGAGATCCTGGATGTGAACGTGCGTTTATTGATAAGTAATTTACGAGTTTGTTGAAAGCACGAGTAGTTAGTTAATATTTAATTGTAATTAAATTTGTAATTAGAATGAACGAGACACTTGCCGCCGTGCTTCACCTGTCGCCACCACCGCTCTACAGGCTACCGCCTTCACTAGTATCATTTCGTTTTCAAATATATGTTAACAGTAAATGGAAATATACGATAATAGAATAGATAGCAGTATGCCATATTTAAACGATTTTTGCGTGTGGCTGTTAAGTTTAGTGACGATAAAGATTTCATGTTTTTTATCAAAAATTAGACCCCTATTTGGACATTACAAGCCC
The DNA here is from genome assembly GCA_000313835.2 of Heliconius melpomene melpomene. Taxonomy (NCBI): domain Eukaryota; kingdom Metazoa; phylum Arthropoda; class Insecta; order Lepidoptera; family Nymphalidae; genus Heliconius; species Heliconius melpomene. Next base: position 41,562 of record HE671201.1, on the reverse strand, counting down.
TCACCTCAAACCCTTGTGTCCTATAGCTAAGTCATTTCAAATGTGGAGAGTTATACAATATATAAGTGTATGGACTTTATACATTTACCATAAAATCAGTTTTGTGTGCATGCTAGAGTTTATTAGTTTGTATACATGTTGCTTGTGTTGATTAGAACGGGCGCTCGTACGTTATTCAATAATTGATCTAACTTACAAGCGCTGTAAACTAGCAAACAAATACGTTTCGCGTATATCGATAGTGTCTAGTAGTGCACTCGGCACAGGCAGTAGGTCGTCGCCGCGTTACGTAACAATTGGATAATGACATGCGCTCAGACGGCGGCCGACACGCGCTCTGCACCGCGCACCGTCTTAGACAAACTATAAATACAAAAATATTAAATGAAAACATTTACTGTTTAATGTTTATGTAAAAGAGTACCTTCTTCATTAGTAGTGTACAAATCGTACAACACCTGGGCCCATAGCAAAGTCGACCTTGCTTGATGTCGGTCAAATAAATTATTTAATATTACTATCAAAGAACTCAATCTTAGTTCAATGTACTTCGATTAACAATTAAAGCAAAATCGAAATTGAAGAATCATCTAGTTACTAAAGCCCACCACTGTGATGCGTCAACTCTGAAACATTTTACCGTAAGTTTATCGCGGCGGCAATATTATGTTCAGTTTTAATGAGAGCTTCTTATAAAATCAATTGAAGTTCCGATCAAGTCAATTATCGACGCGGTAACGACGCGCGGGACGGTGAGGGAACACGAGGAACCTTCCGTTATAGTTTACGAAACTTCAGATTAAAAGCTTCCCATTCGAGTTGTACTGTTTGTTGAAATATGAAGTTAGAGCGGTTAGAGACGCGCGTGAGAACCTCTCGCGCGTCTCCGTCTCGCTCGGCTGGGAGGCGTTCTGTTAAGTACCAAGCTTTATTGTGAGAGAGCAGAGGAGAAGTAAGAGGCAGAGAGACCGATTTCGTTAAAAAATATATTGATAAAATATAAGTTTTGAAGCTATATCGTATGACACGTGTGCGTGTTTTATTTGCTAAATGACGCACACAATATATAATAAGTAAGAACTGGTACAAATATATCACTTCAAATTACTTAGATGCTGTCCTCGGACGCTTTATATATATTTATTAATTATATAGTCTTCGTTGATTAATTATATAGTTTTTGTTGTTCCAGAGTAGTTACTGAATTTAGAACATTATTTATATGTTTTTAAAATATGACACAATACTTCGTATATACCGCCTTGCCATTGCACGGCTGATGGTGGGGTGTGTCTTTCAGTCCCCATAGATTGTCAAATATATGTTTTGTGCCTACATTCAGAGTAAACAAACATACTCATAATGTTATTATTAGAAGTTTTCGCAACACAGTCAAGGCCACTACGAGTACACTTATTATCTAAATAGATGATTGGTGCAAGCTGTAAAGTTCTCTAACATGAAATGACTTTGTGGAGCAAACCGAACACATCCAGGGCTCCTTCATATCCTTATAAAGAAGGCCGTCGCGGTGGCGTGCGAGGTGGCCGGCGCCTCATTCTGAACGTGACGATCGTGGGTTCAATCTCCACTCGGGGAAAACATATTTGCTCTTCTCAAAATGCAGAATTGGGTCTCGCCATTCAACATCGTAAATGTTAAACGGAGTGTTCTCCGGGGTGTTCCGTTATCTTCTTCTGTACCCAGCCGGGAAAAAAGCGTGAACTTAATTATCATAAAATAATGATGAACTGAAAAAAAGAGCACATTATTTATATTTCCTCATAATTGACGGTATAAAGATATCGATCGGAAACATAAAGTATAGAATGAAATAAATCCCAATTGATATTCCGATCGACAGCGCGAGCCTCGTAAACGTCCTCGTCGGAAGTGTAGCTCAGGCGGTCCGAGTTGCCGATAAAAGTTAATTAATGACGCTATAATCGATCCGCTTCCTCCTTCGGGCAGCTCGCACTGACCGCACTCACCGCACTGACCCCTCCGACTGACTTACTGACATCTGATGTGACTGAACAGGTAAATAATAGATGTTACATCGCGTAATTTAACCGAGATTCGGAACCTTAGAAGATATCGGTGATTATTACGGAAATGGCATCTAAAAGGAATGTAGAGGATGTACATTCATAACAGTATTTGATACTTTAATTAATACGTAACTGTCGGATTAACTCGTTCAGTCCGCCCCGACCCCCGACGTGAGCAGTCAGGGGGCGGGGCGGATTCAGATCTTGGAGAAATACTCGTATAGTACGAAAAGAAAGCGGCATTCGTTATTATACGGTGAAAGTTTTAAAACAAATGTTTAATAATAATCGCCGAACTTAATTACCCCATAAGTTTGATTGGTTTTATTTCACAAACTTATCTTTAGATGTTTTCATTACTGTCTCAGAACTTGAAGCACATAATAAAGATAATATTACTTAGACGTTACTAATAAGTGAAGTGAAAGTATCCGCGTGGACGATACGTTGCTTGTCACATACGGTCGTATTCTATTTAGTGTCGACCTCTACAAGCAACGGTTTGTCGTTCGAGCTTATTAATCTTAGCGTAAGTTTATTAGATGTATGTAAGTAGAACAGTGTGGCGGTTTGTTGGTAACTGTAATGTATATTATTATTTATTGTTAATAATTATAAAAATATTTTGAATGATGTCTGATAACAACGTAGTGACATGTCACTCTGGATCAGGACTTAGTAGAGTGGAGACCACGGGCCGCGTTTAGGAAAGCGTATAGTAAGACCTACTTAAGTACTTACTTGTATTTGTACATTTGTCGTAGTCCAACAAATTCAAATTCAAAATATTCTTAATTCAAATAAACGATGACAAGCACTTTTGAATCGTCGAATCTTAAACATCTCAACATTCAAAAACAGCGTCATAACTTTATATATTACTAGCGGACCGCTCGCGATTTCACCCGCGTGAACTATGTTATTATTAATTTCTGTCTCCATGACTACGTCCTAGTGACGTCTATGCAAAATTTGACACTTCTAGCATTTGTTGTAACTAAAACAACCCCTTAGAAGTCGAATATTGCAAATTCCCCTCTTAGCGAGCACCTACGTCCTATAAATAACTGCTATGCAAAATTTGAGATTCGTAGCTCTGGTAGTTTCTGAGATTTCGTGATGAGTGAGTGACCTTTCGATTTTATATATATAGAAGATAAACTTTGAAGAGTATTTTTTAATCCTTGGTCTTAAATCTAGGCGAATCGATGCGACCAGTTCCGCCACTCAACACGCAATACTTCCAGAATTTGGTGGAGTATGGGGAACGGAAGTGTCTCAATGGGGACACTTCCGTTGCTGGCGGAGTGTCTTAATACAAGGTTCTCAGGTCCTTTCTGCCTTCCCTGCTACGTGTCCAAACAATATTGATTTATTTACTGTATTCTTCAAGATTTATTTCAACAATACTTTTTGGCAAAAATAAGAATTATGCCTAATAATCTATCGCATACAGAAAGACGAGCGACATCTGGCGCACACAGTACGAGTACAGCACCTACTGTCTCGTCTAGGACGCAGGACGCAGGAGCGCCGGCCCCAGGGTCGCTTCATCATAATTCGCGAAGAAATTTGGGTGACAGCGGACGAGGGTAATCTCCGGTCTCCGAGCGGCACTTGCATCTACTGCGATACGTCATCTAGCTACTTGCTAATCGGACTTGGCTCATTCAACACGTACTATAACGGTACAACTATTCCTTATGGCTCCCGGTCGTAGTTTATTCATCGGTTACTAAATACCAATATATTAAGAAACATCACTGATGTAAATAAATTCAAAAATTTTAAATGCATAGGTTTGAACTCGCGCCCTTTCGGATAACATCTGACGAGGCATTATTCTTAGATAAGCTACTGGATAACTATCTGAGCCATAGCCATGTAGTAACGTCTATCGCTGAGTCCGCCTGTACGCGGTCGCCGGTCGCCGGTCGCCGGGCGGTCGCGGTCGTTCAGTGGGGCAACAATTGCACGCGCTATTTACAACCTGGCAAAAATAAAACAGCGACACCTTATCTCACGCCACGCCCGGAGTGTACCCGCGTCTGCGTAGAGCGGTGTCGCGGTGTCGCGGTGTCGCGGTGTCGATGATACAAGCACCTAACAACTTAGCAATGTAACCAAATGATGAAACCCCGTCTTTCCCAGAGAGATTAGTTTTTAATACATTCAATAGGCTTATACGATTTATAATGATTGTGGTCATACTCCGAGCGGATCACGCTTTGATGGCAGCAGTAGGCAATCGAGCAGCGCTGGTTTAATGGAGTAAGTGGAAAGATACTATTGTTAGCTTGTTTTTAGTGAATATTATACGTTGCTGTTATCGGCGAGATACAATTGTGTGATGAAGTACATACTCACTCATTTTTGTACTAAAAAATATTAATGTCCATTTAAAACGTCAATTTATTCAGCTTTCATTTTTGTATGTATTCAGACATATATAATGAATAAGGCGGAATTATGTACAAAACTGCTCGCTGTAACGGAGGCTACAGAAGGTCAAGACTAGACTAAGAAAAGTGACTTAACTTACACTTACACTTAACCACTACATTTTAACGTGACGCTTTTAGCTTCTTCACCTCTTATCTAACATTATGTAGCTTTACATAAGTGTTGTCAAGTGTATCAATAACTAAATAATAACGAATTTACTCGTATGTAGTATTGCATTGTGTAGGTAGTAGCAATACACAGACGATATAAGTCTATTAATGGATAAGGAAACACTAGACTTCCTGAGCCTCTTAGCCAAAGAGGCTTTGGCTACGAAGAGGTCAATTTAGTAGGCCACGCTAAGAGCAAGGTGTTTGACATATTGCCTTCTACACTCAGAACATGTTCATAATATATAATTACACGTGATTAAATATCGTGTTTTAAATACATATTTAAATAAAGTATTTACTAAATACATTTCACCCATATGTCTGTTGCTAAAACTTACTGCGACTAGGAGAGAGTGGACAGTTTGAACTCAACCTAAAACGACTGTATGAAATCAACCAAAAATAAGTTAAACATTTATTTTTATTCAAATTAACATTACAATTTAAATCTATTAATAGAGCTTGCAATATCAGAAGAAACGAGTCTTGTCGCACATAAGTGTCGTGTCGGTGTCAGTGTCGGTGTCGGTGTCGGTGTCGGTGTCGGTGTCGGTGTCGGTGTCGGTGTCAGTGTCGGTGTCGGTGTCGGTGTCGGTGCATGTTTTCGGGAAACTGGCTCTAAATGAAATGACGTAACAACAGACAGGAGCAAACGCATAACAATTGTAAGTAACTCACGTTAGTGCCTTTTGTAGCGACGACATACATACATGTCCGAGCACATGTGTGGTATAATGAAAGTGCAAGCGAACCACGCCGCAGTCGAGCTCTGTAGAGTTCAGCTCGTATGACTTAAGCACTTTAATTTAATTAGAAATCGATTTTGTGTCTTAAAATTATTTTTTGAGGTTTTATCTAAAATGCTTGTGCAAAAAATAAGAGACTAAAAAATAAGAACTAGTTTTGGACAAAATTATGTCGCTTATAATATTACTTACGAACGTATATTTTTTTAACCTCGTGTATAAATAATAACTAATTTCAAATTCAATTTCGATCTATTTCAAAAGATGAAATTTAAATTAATCAAGAATACCGAATTCAATTTTTTTTATTATCATTTATATTTCAAAATTATAGATTTTAATAAGATTTCAAAATATCTGTGAGTTGAAGACCGACGCAATGTTTCACTTTGAAGATATTTTGTGCTCGTTACAGAGTGTAAAGTAATGAGCAAAGATCAGAGTCTGCAGGCAGCACAGGCGGCGCCGACCGGGACCGCACAGCCCACTGCGACCCCGCCTGCACAACATTGCACTTACTTCTATCTCGCATATATACTCGCACGTAGTGTACCGACGAGGCCGGTCAGGGCACGTGCTCGCTGCAGGTGACCGTTAAATGATCAAAACTAGACCTGCTCATTGTTACATTATTTTAGTACATGTGCGTCGGACACCTGCGCAGTACCCCTTAACTAAAGTTTGCTTAGCAAAATAAGTAATACTTACGATTGTACGGGACTGTAGAAATATTCTTAAAATCAATGTCGTTTAAGAGATGTAATCGCGACATTACAAGAGTGCTGTCGTTGCGAAACATAAACAATGCTGTCCCTTATCACAACTAATGCACGCCTTACATGGCGCTCCGGGGGGAGGGAGGCGGGGGGCGGGGGCGGCGTCGGTACTACACAAGCAAGTACACAATTGCAGGAGATGTTCCAGCAGATAGCGCACAATGTGAGGGCGATGACTATCTCCGCAGGTCAGAGGGTAATGATAAACTTATGTCCATGTGAAGTCATCTTACGACATCGATATCGCGGGCCTGCCTCCTCGCGCCCTCCCCCACCACTCTGCACTCCGCAGAGCACACACAGCACACACAGCACACACAGCACAGCGGTGACGCAATGCAGCGGAACAAAAGCTTGATTATGAAGAGCTTAAGTGTAAACACCAGTTTCTTATTTACAGATAATAATTGTACACTTGTTGCCGTAGGTCAGTCTCATAATTAAGAATATAATAAAAGATCAAATAGGTATTGTAAATATTGTTCACATTAATGACACTAGACTGCGTGGGAGTGTCCCGAGACTCTGAGTGTCCCGAGAGCGGCGAGTGTTAGTTACGGCAGTCGGAAGGTCGACGGACTAAATAGTGCTAAATTTCGCCATCCCGTAACCGAATAGCGTCGTTTAGTTAACCCACATAATCATTCAATTCAATTTTCGTTTCCGGCATGCCCCTTTCACACTGCTGCTCACCTCGTACGCAGTAGGCTCCACGTGTTATATCACTACATCTCTCTGTTCTCCACCTGGCCGCGGTCACCATGGCGGTCGCTCGGCGCTATGCCTACGTCCCCCCAGATGGAGTAGATAAGTAATCCGCCATCACTATCTTATCACCGACAAATCAGTGCCACATGCGCTAAGAGTGCGCGGTGCGCGGTGCGCGGAGATAACGTAAATAATAGCTATCTACGGACTCTATTGGGACGCTAGGTGCGATCCAACTTAACATTCAAAATATAATAATGGCGGTTTAGTAGCGTGGTGCGTGACGCGACGCTGTGACTGCGGCGCAGAGCTCCGTGTCGGTCCAGTATCTATGTGACAGACACACACACACACACACACACACAATTAAACAATGTCGTATTATACAATGTTGTTAGTGTGCTAATCTTACCGAGTACTTTCACTGATATCGGAGCTCTATCTTCCTCGTAATCATTACATTCTATTTATTTATTACAACAATAGGCCCCAATTGGTATATAAGAAGGTACATACGGAAACAAAACTTAAACAATTATAAATAACTAGTGGACCCGGACGCGGCTACGCCTGCTTGAACTATAAGAATATTTATTAAATATTATATAATATATTTATTTTTATAAGGATGAATATCAAAATATAAGTTCATTTTGGGTGACGTTTTCTTAAAACAACAAAGAAATTTTGCATACCGGTGCTTAGCAACGACGGTTGTTATTAACATGGCAGAATAAATTGCATGTCAAATTAGAAAGTATTTTAATTTATTAGTACATATGTGTAATGTAATATTATATAGCCTATAGCACTTCTGAAGAATGCAGCTTTCATACAAAACAAAAACATAGTAAATCGATCCAGTAGATCCAGAGATCTTAGCGTTCAAACAAACAAACAAACAAACAAACTCTTCCGCTTTATTATATTAGTATAGATAGTATAGATAGACTAATATTACAATAAAATTTAAAACTTGTAATTATTTTAATGTTTCATTTATGTAACTACAAGGAAAATTAAATATGTATGTCCGTTTGTCGTACTCACTGTACTTTAAGTGCCTCTAGCCGACAACATAAATGTATGAGTTATTTGTAATTTGGGTTAGATGTATTAATTAAGCAACAGGTGTTTGAGTAACAATTGTTAAAAACTTCATTACATATGGAAATTATTCATTAGTGGGTAGCTGCGCCATACGGCCGGTTTATAATAAAACAAAAGATCAACCAAGTGCGAGTCGGATTCGCCCAACGAGGATTCTGTACCAACTTTTAGTAAGCATTCATTTTGTATGAAATGAACTAACAAAAGATGTACGAGTGCTCGTATCATTTTGTTGCGTTGATTTCGCGAGATCTCAAGATAAGTCGCCTCGACAGGCAGACGGACAACAAAGTGACCCAATCGTACCTATCTTCTGAGATAGAGAACTCAAAAATAATATTTGTTATTGTTATTCCTCAAATATTATAAATTGCGAAGAAATTTGTAGAAGTAATATTATCACTTTATCGAGAAGTAACAAACAGGTCGACCCTATACCCTATATAAAATATTTCAATGACATTAATGCTTTTGAAAAAGTGCAAACGATAGAGATATTTATGTTTATTTGGCACGACGCAGTCGGATGATAATATAATTAAATAATTAATTTTGAACTTATAATAATTACTTATACATAATGTACGAATAGTTCAGGTGCCGACATTCCTCAGGATTTATTTCAAAATGATGTGACGCCGAGTGGCGAGCCCTAACTGGACGTGTACTTGGCCACTAATTGGATATATTTAATCGTATTTCTTGCTATAACCACGTGTAATTATTGGGAATGTCGACTGGGAAAGTTGCTTCGAAGTAATTCGTTAACAGATATTACATTTGTAAGACCATGTCATGTTATATTTTTCTTTAAGTGTTCACCTGCGATAGCATAATCAATTAGCCTCATTGCGGACCCAAAGCGCACTGACGGCGGTCGTCCACACCCGCCGACATCTGTCCGTCACCATCACCGCCTGCACCCGCTACTGCCTTCGTAATTAGAACCTACTGACCGCAAGCGAACCAGGTGCAAACATTGCGTACTTTAACACCGTAATAGTTCTGGTTGAAAAAGCGTGCGTCAATCAATACCAGTAGTAGTTTATTAGTGTGGGCTGTGGAGAGAGCTGACACCGGGCGATATCGTATTCTCTATTATAAATACTGAATTATTTAATGAAGCCATCAACTTAAAGTCTGCTGTAGAAATACTTTCATTCGAAACAACAAGTACTTAAATGCAAAAAAGAATTCGCAGCAGCAGGGGGTGTGCAGCAAACGTACACCCCCCACATGTAGCTGAGCCGCAGTTGTATCAGAAGCGGAGAGCGCCGACGCAGGTATGTATGCTAATGGAACTAATTTAAACCAATGTTAACCGCGAAATTTGAATAGATTGAACACTCCGCCTTTTATAACTTCAACAGATAACATGATTTTCATCGGAAAATGTCCCTATAATTTATGTAAAGGGCTTTTAAGATGTTGAAACCTGCTGGTTTATTACTTCGTTGATGTTATAAAACTTCCAAAGAAAGCAGACCAGCCGGCGCCTCTCCGCCCTGCTTTGCGTTTTAGAGAAGTTTAAAGTTATTATAGACAGTTACTTTTTGATAAGTTGGTCACATAATGGATACATTTCTTGATAGCTACATAACATGTACATTTTTATTATAAAACTGTGAAATTTTGCACAGTTTTGTAATAAAAATTCCTCTTCTAATTTTTTACTTGATAAAATTACTTACGCTACGATCGGGCCCTTCTTTGGGTTTCGCTGCATCCTCGTTACGAAGTAGGTTTCATAATTCTTATTTATAAATTCAAATTCAAAATATTTTTTCTCTTTATTCAAGTAGACTATTAACGAGCACTTTTGAATCGCCGAATGAACGTATAGACAAAAAGCTACCACCGGTTCGGAAGGCAGTTCTGCTGAGAAGAGTCGGCAAGAAATTCCACAATTGCTCTTTTCAAAGTCAATGGTATACTTTAATTATTACATTAGCTGTATATTATCACGTTAACTATATCAATTTCAGATTGTAAATGTGACCTTTGATAAATAACTAGCGGGCCACTCGCGGCTTCGCCCGCATACTACTTATAATTCTTTTATTATGCTGCATTTGCCAATAGATTGATCACATAACTTATACATTCGATCATTTTGCATAATTGTAAGAAACTGCCAGCACTGCGTGGCTGCTTAGGAGGATGGATAGATACAGACATACTGACAAGACAAACTGCAGCTCGTTCACTTTATTTATGTTTTATAAATAAATACTATGTATATTCAATTTATGCCAAACCTTTGATCTGCCGATCGGTAATTAAAAAAAGGGAGGTGAGTGATAACGTGCAGTGATCCCTCCCGCCTCGCCCCGCGCCCCCTGACGCTTCGCTGTTATCAGTGTTGTAAAACGCATACTTACTTTTTTTTCTAATGATTGAAACAGTACCTACTATTCTTGGTTTTCATTATATATAGTAAGTTAACAGAAATATTATTTTTATTATTTTTTTTGTACATAATTAAGTTTTATACTTATAAAAAGTTTTATGGTCATTAGGATTTAATGTTAACCAACATAAGTGACGGTCGGAGCTCGCCGCGAGGAGGAGGAGGAGGAGAGGAAGAGGAGGAGGCCGGTACTTGCTGTAAAGACGCTCAATCGGTTCGCGGAACAATTCGACAAATGCCTAAATGCCTGCCGTCACGGAAACACACGGTACATCAGTTGCGGGACGGGGGACGACGGATGACGAGTGTGGCCAACGGGTGTTTGTTTGCAACTCTTAAAATACTTGTATATGACATATTCTATAGTTGACGATAACGTTGACATTTACCGAAACTTTAATGGTCACGGGAGACTAAAATACAACAACGATCTTATCGCTTAGTTAGTCGAGGGTACTCTGAAGTGATGAAGTGAGGGCCCCGCGGTGGTACTCTACTACTGGACTCTCAATAAACATAAAACTACAGCGGTGAGCAAACAGCGTAAACAATATAATACCTATGTATGCTAGGAGTATTCCCATTCCTGGAAAGAAGTATGATGGGCCTGAGATTGAAAGATAAATGCAAAGCAATAATAATCAGGAGCATTACCAAAGTATCAGATGTCAAAGCAAAAACACGAAATGGAAATGGACTGGCCACGTGATGAGATCACAAGCAGGGAAGTGGACAAAGAAATCTCAGAATGGTACCCAAGAGACGGAAAAAAACGGAGAAAGGAAGCAGATTAAGAGGTGGGAAGACGACCGGCACAAGAGGAGGGAACTTGAGGACAGCCTGACCTGGTAGCTAATACTAGTTGAAGCAAGAAAAACACTAAAATAAAATTTAAAAAAACATATTGTGCAATTTTAGTTAATCTTATAAAAAAATATATTTAATATTTAAAATGTAAAATTTTTTAGTTATAAGTAAAACAAAAATTTTGTAAACAGATCAGAGAAAATAAAGGCTCTTTTTATTTATTTTTATTTTTAAGTCATATTATTTCACCAATTATTCTTTAACATAAGCGATTCTCTGCTGTTCTTAGAATGGCTAATGTAGGCTCACAGGCAGTTCGTCTAAGAGCCAGTATTCTCAACGATATGCAATTAAAGTAGAGTACGTTCCATCGTGATTTAGCACTAACTAATGACAGGTGTTCCACCTGTTTGTATTTTTTTGCGGAACCAAACCTTTCAAATTTCCATTGGCAGGTCAATGAACCCGAACTGTTCGTCTTTGTTCACATCGTAACTAATGTCGATTACGGAATACGGAGGTGACTTATAGCATTACATGCTAATTACTCGGCAGTTGAAAGCACAGCTACTTCGATAGTAAACAACCAAGAGTCGATCAACCAAAGTTGATGTTTTAATTCCTCTTCACATCTCATACAAGTAGGTTGAGGTAGAGACCTCGAGCTGAGATACCACCTGGACACCGTCGTCGGAGCGCTGCGCCGCGCTCGTGGGAGTGTAGTCTCGTCGTCAGGTTTATTTATAAGTTTACAAAAATTTTCGCCGAGGTCATTGTTTCACGCGCTTCAGGAGACGCGCGCCTCGCTTATATTGTGTTACACGCTATTACACACTGCACTGCATTATGCAGCCGTACACCGGCGTCACCGGCGTCACCGGCGTCACCGGCGTCACCGGCGTCACTGGCGTCACCGGCGTCAGTGGCAGGCGTGGTCTTCACGTAATAAACACTGACATTATAAAAATACTTTTTCATATTCATGATGCACGGTTGCGAGAGTGCGACGTACTTGTGAATGAGTATTCTTATATAAATACAAATTAACACGTTTACAAATAAAAAATGATTCTCGGTACGTACCTAATCAAATATGATTGTATGTCATATAAACTTCCGTAACCACAGTCCACAGCTCGCAGATCTCGCAGCGCACGTGACAGACAATATGTTAGTATTAAAGAAATGAACTCTATTAGGTATTAGTCACAGCTCGCGAGCACAGTCACGCTACAAAGGTAAGTTTCATCTAAACTTGAAGTGGCCTACGCAAAAAACTAGGCTCTGCGCTCGACTAATTTATCTAATCGGAAAAAATAGGCACGAATAGACGCGAGTAACCAGTTTTGTTATTCAAACGAGCACCGACGAGCGACCACGCCGAGCGACACTAGTATTGGGAGGATTTGCACTCATCACGTTTACACAGTCAGAACGAACCTAGTGCCATTCTACACTTGCCGCCGACGTTTTAGGACATTTTGCGTTAAAGGAAGTGAGGGCCGCAATTCAGGGTGAAATGAAAATAATTGAAATCTAATAATTAGTCGAGAGTGGGGATCGAACACACCAGAGGCAGTGCTAGAGAGACATTAATGTATTACATTGAATATCACTAATTATCTTTCCTTCCTTAATATATGTATATCACAGAGTTCTTTTCGCCGTTGACCTTGCGTCAGTTGCGACGGCCCGTCCGCGGCAAGCGGACGACCATTTTCATTATTGTTTTTTAAATTAAGTTAAAAATATAGAAGTGTTCGAATTCACTCATTACGTACTAATACGTATTTCATATAACATTCCAGGTGAATATGCGGCAGCACGCGGCCCGTAATAACCTTGCCGTTACTTGTTTATATAGACGTTGCTTAAGACGTCACTGTAGTCACGTCACTGGAGATTGGTGTCGGACGAGTTACAGTATAGTGCGGCGTCGAGTATTGTGCAGTGTGTTTGTGTTTGTCACGCCACACGACGGGGACGTTTCACTTTAAAAAGAGACCTACTTACCGGAGCTAGTCACCTCAGCCTAGAAAACGTTTCAGTTTCATATTTTCAGTATTCGCTTCCCAAAACTAATGCGGGGCCAAAATTTTACTCTACTTTACTTTATTTGTTAATTTTGACTAATTAGTACATATTTAACTAATTAGTTCATTTTAACTAATTAGTACATACAGTTTATTTAATTAATAATAATTTTATTGTAGTATTATTTACTTTTTGAGAGAATTCTTATTCGATTCGTCGATATTCTTATTGGACACGTTCACTGTGTACGTGCAAATGCAAAATTAGGGTAATTTGTTGCATTACGTATAGAAATAATATAAAATAAATAATATTAGTTCGGCGAATGAAAACCCACCCGTGGGTCACGCACCTATGAGCTCTTGTTTCTGTGCCCCAGAGTTCATGCCCCACCCCCCTTAATGAACAGGTACTTATTTAATCTATCTATATATATAAAAGGACTTGTCCTCACTGACTGAGGTAAGACGCACGCACAGCCGTAACCGCTGATGGTAGAAACCTTAAATTTGGATAAAAGTTTACTTTCGTAATCTGGACATCCACTAAGAAGGGATTTTGAAAAATTTTAACCCTAAAGGGGTGAAATAGGGGTTCAAAGTTTGTATGGAAAAAAATTTAAATCGGCATCGATTTTTATAAAATTTGAAATTTAGATTTTTAAAAGTATTTAATTGAACACGTGTTTCATCGTTTTCTAGAATTCTCCCCCTAAGGGTGCAAATAAGGGGTTGAAAGTTTGTATGGGAAAATTCTTAAATCGCCACCGATATTTATAAAATTTGATATTTAGACTCTTAAAAATATTTAATTGAACATGTGTTTCATGGTTTTCTAGAATTCACCCCCTAAGGGTGCAAATAAGGGGTTGAAAGTTTGTATGGAAAAATCTTTAAATCGCCACCGATTTTTATAAAATTTGAAATTTAGACTCTTAAAAATATTTCATTGAACACATGTTTCATGGGTTATTCGAATTCACCCTTAAATACGCAAGCGAAGCTGCGCGCGTCCGCTAGTATATCGACATTTGTAGTCGCGTATGTAATACTTATGAAGGATTAATATTTATTACTGCAATAATCGTCGAGGACGTCGTGACTCAGGGGCTTAACCTTGCGACTAAACGCGACGGTTGTGAGTTCGATTATCACTCCATAATTAAGATTGTTAATTGTGACGTTGAGTTCTGCACATCAAAGATTGCTGAGATTAGCGTGCACAAACGCACATGCTATCTAAAAATAGATAAAAGAATTTAAAACAATCCCCCAATAGTAGATTTTCCCCTACATCTTTCTATACAGACAGAAATCAGTTACGATTTTTTTATAAATATATATTATTACATAGTTTTAATGAATCATTATCATTACTTTCAGCTACACTCGTCCAATATTCGAGAAAGGAAGAAAAGGTCAACTCAACATATCAGATATGTACAGGTAAAAAAAACACGCCTACCCTGCTATGTGAGAGATACGACGTGAACCAAAAAAAATTTTATAATCGAAACTAGAGAATGAATTTAGCATGCATATTATTAATAACAATTAATATTTACAGATGTATGAATGACCACCGAGCAGCCCCCCGGGGCGACGATTTGGCGTTACATTGGAAAGACGAATTATCTAAAAGAGGTTTGTAAGAACATTCCTAGATTATCAAGAATGAAGCGAAAAGAAGAGAGAGAGAACAGAGAGATTATTAATAGATACTAGTTCAAAGCTAGCAGCTTAAGATTGTAATTTGCAGCTTCATGCTTTTTCCCCTACATAATAGTCCGACAGAACCAAATGTGTAAACACCAATATTTTCCTCGAATGTTTGCGATATTACGTGTTTAATGTGGAATTCGACACCGATCTTTGTGTACCAGAGCGAAGAAAAGGAAAACAATGGAATAGAGTAATTTCTCTGCATGGAGACAGAAACCACAATCGTTGCGCTTACCAGTCAGGCTCTGTGTCACGAGAACCAACACCAATTGAAATAAAAAATTATAATTATGATTTCAATATTAATCGCTAAAGCGCCTTTATGAAGATTCTAATTACACTGAGTATTCCATTAACATTAAGAAATCGAAATAGAATAAAAATAAAAGAAATATAAATCGTATATATATAGTTATGTTTTTTTTGCTAACGCTATTTTTTGCTTAATGAAGCGTTAAGTTTTAGAGTAGATGGTCTATAATTTTGTTTTTCTATTTAATTTCAGATATAGGAAAAATACCGTCGCTATTGAAAACCATACTCAGGGTGTACGGATTGAAATTCGTTGTGTTTAATTTCTTTTATGCAATTCTCGACGGTACTGTCAGGTACGTAACTAAATAATGATTTCTTCCACATATAGCAAGGTAGGCAGAGGATGCGAAAACACTCCGTTTCCTATTTTCTTTGGCGTAACTCAATGCCAGGTTTTAAAAAATATTTTTTTTTCCTAAGTGTGAAATAATACTTTGAAAAATTTAATAAGTACGCGTTTTATTCTTGTTTATTATTATTCTAGGTTAACTATGCCCTGTGTGCCTTGAAGGTTTAATACATTATTTTTCACCGTCACATTCTGGAATCGCTAAAAGTGAAGCATATTTATACGCTGTAGGCGTTGTAGGGTAAGTCATAATATGGAATCTTAATAATTAAAATCATTCATCTCCAACATTTAGGGAAGTAGGCAGAGAATCTTGTGTTAAATTTATCTGTTCTTCAATTTCCGCCCTATATTTAGACATTTATTTAAATATGAGGCCACTGCAGAAATAGTTATATGTAATTACAATGTACTGCAAAAACATTCAATTTCATTAGTTCTAAGAAAAAATCCGCGACTTCATATATCTATATCTTATAAATAAGTCATAATAAGGAATGGTGATATTAGAATCAATCTTTAAATGAAATATTATTTTTTAAATTTCAGTTTAATGGCAATCAACGCGACGATGATGCATCCAATGATATTGTTCTTATTGCACATGGCGATGAAAATACGAGTGTCGTGCTGTTCACTTATATATAGAAAGGTATTTATTAAGCACATTTCTATTAATTATTTATTAATGTAAGAAATTCTTGCCCTAATATTAATTTAATCGTTACAAAATTCTCCTAACTTCTCCAGTCTAACTTGCTCCAGTATTTTTCAATTTTTTTTTTATTTGAAAAATAACAATTGGAAATAGTTTAAACACCCGGAAATTGCAAAAAATAAATAAATATGCAACTAAAAATCTTCAAACGGCTAAACATATTTTATTTTAATATGGCAAATAATACTCTCGATTTAGTGTTTAGACACTCCGTTCCCATTAATACACTTCCAATCTCCATGTTCCGCCGAATTGTGGAGCCATTGAGTGGCAGCAAAAGAACCACAAAAAGAAAATGCAAGTTTTCCACCTGAGTTATTACATAAATTAAGAAAAGATTAAAGAGAAGCTAAAAATAGTGTAAAGCATGTTTTTTTAAGTTTTTATTTTTATTTTTTCTAGCTCATACGTCTAGATGTAACAGCTGGTGGTCAAGCCTCAGAAGGACTAGCTGGCCACGTGATCAACCTACTAACAACAGACGCACAAAGATTCGACATGGCCAGTCTATTCCTGGTAGACTTATTTAGAACCCCCATAGAAAGTGTATTTATTGTATACCTAATGTATAGACAGATTGGGGTGGCCACGTTGATAGGTGTGGCTTTCCTGTTAATGTTTATACCTTTGCAAGGTGAGATTTTTTTGTTTCCTTTTTATTTGAGGGTAGGTAAAGAAAATAAATTGACACGAAAATTAATTGAAAATACCACGTAGTAGCATTCCTATTGGAAAAAACGTATAGTAGTATAGGCAGAGTGAACTATGAGGTTGAATCTCAGGAACTGGTTTCAATTGTAAAATATTTTTAGTGTTATATAGACCATTTATCGAGGAAGATCTTTTAATACTATTAATCGTGTCAATGTAACCCACTGTACCTTCTAATACTAAACTCTTAGCTAACGTTCTGTATCAACGCGGGCGAAGCTTTAGGTAAGTGATAAACGCTAATATTATATATAAGATATTTATTTCAGGGTACCTCGGCAAGATCTCGTCTAGGTTACGACATAAAACAGCGTTACGTACAGACAATCGTATTAGACTTATGAATGAAGTGATACAAAGTATAGAGGCTATCAAAATGTTCGCGTGGGAGAAAGCCTTCGCCGGTATTATTGGACATGCGAGACGGTATGTAAAACTATTATTATATATTATAATATATATGTACATACTTCATATAATTATAAACCTTCCTGAATTATTGTCTAGTTTATAATCATCATCTTACAGGAAAGAAATGAGCGTAATAAGAAAGATGTCCTGGCTCCGAGCTGTCATGTTATCCTGTGTGAAGCTCAACACTAAAGTAGCTATCTTCCTAAGCATTATAGCCTACATATCCTTTAACAACGAGTTAACTGCAGCAAAAGTATTTGTTATTTTCTCATATTACGATATCTTGAAATATTCCTTAGTGGACTTCTTGCCTCTTGCCATAACATTTACTTTAGAAGCCTATGTAAGTATTAAGAGAATTCAAGAGTTCCTTTTGTTGCCGGAAGTCGATAATCAAGATGGCGTCGATTTGGTCAATATTGATGGTGCTAAAACGAATGGAGTGTTCGAAAAAATTGGGAATGGGTAAGGTTTTTTTGTTTTTACAATACATGTATTAAAGAATCAGTTCTTTGTCTTTTCTGTTCTGCTCACATGAAATTTTATGTCTTATTTTACTATTTTTTAAGCCTTCCATAAATAATGCAATTTTTTCCAGTCAACAAGCCTATATAAAATCGGAATCGAATCTAGAACAACCAAAGCCAGCTGTGCTATTAAGCTTTAAGCAATATACTGCATATTGGAAAACTGAAGGTGAAGAAGTATCCAAAACAGCAGCGCTTAGTGATATTAATTTAAATGTAAGTATTTTTTAATCTTTTAAAATATATGTATATAATTATCTAATAAGTAATAATCAATTTCTTCATTCAAAAATATAGTACGGTCGACGAGTTGTGGCCGCTCTAATGTTAGATTTTCTGAACTTTTGTGTATTGCCCATCTGCAAAGAAAAGAACTCTTTATTTTGCTACAAAATGGTTAGATATTAAAAGCCTTTATTAAAAATATATCATCATTACTTACACATTAAAAAAAAGTTAGACCACTCATTGATACATCAATTTATCCTTTACACAGATAAAACCGGAAACTTTAACAACAGTAGTAGGTACAGTAGGCTCAGGCAAGTCTACATTATTACTCGCAATGTTGAGAGAAGTCTCTCCCAGCAGCGGACATCTCTCCGTCGACGGAGTGTTATCGTACGCCGCGCAAGATCCATGGCTGTTTGAGGCCTCGGTAAGACTTTATATTATTATACTTTTATTTGTAGCTTCTTGCTGCATCCTTCACATAGGCGATGTGTGTTAAATGACGGAAGTGCTTTGCCTTGTTACCAGAGCGAGGAAAATTAAAATATTAGATATTACATTTCTTCACCTTATTAGTATTCGTTTGGACGATTTTGTAGTCTTACTAAAGTGTCAATCCTTTATCCTGATGAAATTTATTTTTTTCTTATTTGAAAGGCTTATACTTAACAAATAAAGGAATTTCACATATAATCAATGTAAAATATAATATGTACCTATCTTCTTATCAGGTAAGACAGAACATTCTATTCGGGCAACCGATGGACCTCCGCAGATACAAACAAGTGATCAAATGCTGTCAGCTACGCAGTGACTTGGATATCTTGCCACACGGTGATAAGACTATAGTGGGAGAAAGAGGTGAGTGTAGTGATAGTGAAGTCGATTCTCAGTTGAGGAAATTTCGTTAGCAGGACGTGCTATACCAATTACATAATAAAAATACTATTAATAAAGATAACCTTTATATCGATATATGCGTATATCCCTGTTAAATTTTCAAATATTTATTTAAATTTATATTTTCATTTACTCAACGCGCAATGCCTCCAAAATTCAGCGGAAAGTGGGGAACGGAGTGTTTTAACACTAGGTTCCTTCCGCCTACCCTGCTGTGTGTGGGATACAGCGTGAGACTGAAAAAAAAATTCAAAGGGATTTTGAAAAGTAAACTGAAAATTATTCTCCCGCTGGAAATCACGAGTATGTTATAATTTATTCTTAGCAAATAGATAATATTGTATGAAGTAAAAATCATAAAAACTTAATTAAACATAAACATAATTTCCAGGTGCGTCGCTTTCTGGCGGTCAGCGCGCGCGCGTGTCGCTGGCGCGCTGCGTGTACCGACATGCGGACGTGTACTTACTAGATGACCCTTTGGCGGCGGTCGATGCTAAAGTAAGTCGTAATATATTTTATAAAAAGATAGAATTATGTGATCACTAAAAATATCTATTTCGGAAAAACTGCTATATCCTGCAATGATAAAAAATGTATTATTCTAAATATCTTTGTATCCATTGTTTGTGAATGACCCTTTAGAAAATTATTAAATTTTATATCTATAATATTCTACAGGTAGCACAGGCCATATATGCAGAGTGCATAAGAGGGTTTCTGCGTGATAAGGCCACCGTGTTAGTGACTCATCACGTGCAATACGCACAACACGCTGCTAACGTTTGCGTTATGAGATCTGGCAAGGTAAGATACTATTATTGTTTCTTTCTCATATCTGTATGTCTGTCTCTTTTTACTTTCTAATAGTTAGTAGATACTATTGTGTAGCTTTAAGTTATTTTTTTTAGTATAATACTTTAAATTTTCTTTTAAATATACGTTTGACTATAAATGCGACAGTTGCCCACTCTATTACTCACTCAGTATGAATTATTTTCATTTACTCGCTCTGATAACAAGACAAAATGCAGAGTTGAGTTCCATTACACAATTCGCGATGTGATGAATGGTGGGTTCTTGCTTAGTGCAAGTCTGGAAGTATCCCACTTTCATTCTTAATGAGGGGTACATTTTATATATTTTTTAACAATTTAGAACAAAAATGAAAATTATTTTAAGTCTTAAGAAAATTATGATTTTCTTACCTGTCTTAAAAATATAAATATATCAATTTGTTTTGAAAAATATTGCCTACGTGGCCTCTTTGAATGATTTTTATATTACAGATAGTAGCGCAAGGAACATACGATGAACTAAAGAACGGCGTAGCAGAATTTGAGAAGTTAATAGAGATGGGACAGAAGGTCGAAGAAGAAAAGAAGAAGGAGGCGGCTAAACCGGAAATAGTTGTAAGTAAAATTATATTCGTTTTTAGTAATGTGACAGTTTTCTTTGTAGTTTATTATGCAAATTTCATTTCATGTGAAACATTGTTCTGATGAATACGAAATTAGATACATAATCAAATACAGACGCAAAAGGTTTAAATTGGGATTTATTAAGTCCATGATAGTACAGAATACCAAAATAAAATAATTAATCTATTTTCTTTAATACAATTAAATAATATAAAATAAATAATCGTATCATTAAAGCAGGTGAAGCACTTGTTTGAAGAATATACATGAAATTTTAAGCAAATCTTTCTTACTAATTTTAATTTTTAAAGGTCTATAACGCAATTCTCACAAACGAACCATTAAAGATGGACGCCAAGCGTGTTAGTTACTTATTTCTAACCAAATATTATTTAATTATTAGTCAGTTTAATTTTTAATGTTATATTAGTTTGAGGGGTGGGACTAATTCAAAAATATTATTATTTATTTAATAGGACCCACAAAGACTAAGATCTCAACGCTCCATGTCATCAGCATCTCAATTATCCTTCAATATGGACTTAGACAAGAATTTAGATCCTAAATATGAAGGTATGGTATTTTTTTAGTCTAATTTAGATATAAGTCATTTATAACGATAATTTTTGTGGCGGAACCTAACACCGCATAATAATCAAATCATTACATAACGCGGGCACGAATATTAGATTTCTTAAAATAGCTGTAACGGAGAACGGATTGTCTTAAGAGTAGATTGTTTGCACTGCTATATACGAAATTAAATAATAAGAATAAAATATAACCATATTAATTATAATATTAGCTTAGATGCATTATAATGTTATGTTAATCAAATTTTCATTTTATTCCAGGTGAAGTGCAGCATAAAGGCTCAGTAGACTTTAGTGTGTATTTCAATTATATAAAGAGTGGTGGAGGTTCTTTAACAGTGTTTCTACTTTGCTCTTTATTCATATTGGCACAAATATTCTATTCGTCTACTGATATTTGGCTTAAGGAATGGTAAGTTATAATTATATTGATAAATTTTGTAAGGAAATTATAATGATACAGTCTTTTCTCACTTGGGGGAATTAATTTTTTAATATTTTCGTTATCTAGAATTCGGCGAAAAGTCGGGACTGAAAGAGTCTTAACGACAACGGAGTATCTTAGCACTAAGTTACCAGATTCCCTCTCCCTACGCTGCTATTAATTTGCTTCATTTGAAACCATGAGACATAAATGCCATAAAACTAAAATTCAGCCAAAAGTAATGTTTTTTTTTTCAAATATTTTATAAACCATTTCATATGTTATTACATAGATATTGTTATTATTATTACTATATAGTATTTTCTATAACAAACTTTTTTAAATAATTTCCAGGGTAAACATAGAAGAAGCGAACAGTGCGCTGCAAAGGAACATATCAGCACTTACAAACAATACAACGCCTTGTGAGTTATTAGTCTTAAAATTTATTAACAAAGTATTCTGATAGGCAAGCGCGGCGTTGAGTTCCGCTAAATAACAGTTCTGAAATATTTCAAAAATTGGTCGGTGTGAGGAACAAAATGTCTTGAAAAGTAAATAAAAATGTATAAAGATAATAATACACATTTTTATATAGCTTTCCGCTTTACCAGCACATGACAAGAGAACCTAGCGTTAAGACAGTTATCCACTTTCATGAGGCATTGCGTGTTGAGTGGGTGAGTGAGTCGTAGAAATTCTTATATTTTAATATATCAAATGGTTTTCCAGTTAATTTTGAAGACATACCAATAAATCATTTCCACTTGTCTCGAGAGCAGTGCGTGTACATCTACGCCGCTCTCATACTTGTGTGTATATTCTTTACTTGGAATAAGCTGTTTGTGTTCTATAACACTTGTATAAATGCATCCGTCACATTACACGATTCTATGTTTAGGTAAGTTGTTTTAGTTTTACTAAATATTAATTGTCTCCATAACAGGCAAGTCGTGCAAACGTGTGACTGTAAACGCGAAAGGTTGTGGGTTCGATTCCCACTCCTGGAAGTAAAATATTTAATATTTTTATTTTCTTCGCTCTCAATTGATCAATCGTCAATTTGGTTACTCAAAGCGGAGCACATACATTTTAAAATAGAAAAAATAATGGAAAATAAAATGATACAATTCTAAACTGATGAAGATTTCTAATACATGTACTTATAATTCATGTATATTTTCTTTCAGAGGTGTATCGAACGCGCCAATGTGGTTCTTCCACCACAACCCCTCTGGTAGGATTTTGAACAGATTTTCTAAGGACATGGGACAAATAGATTCTGTGTTACCAGATGCACTTGTTGATTGTCTTGGGGTATGTTGTGAAATGATGATATTGCAACAAAAACATTAACTTCACGCTGTATCCCGCACACAGCAGGGTAGGCAGAGAGGACCTAGTCTTAAGACCGTCCGTTCCCCACTTTCTGCCGAATTTTGAAGGCATTGCGTGTTGAGTGGCAGAACTCAACGCCGCGCTTTGCCTCGACACCAGAGCGAAGAAGTGGAAATATAAAAGTATACACTATTCAAAAACATATTCCTAAAATATATATTTTCTTTCACTTTTCAGTTTTTCTTAGAAATAATAGCAATTCTTGTAGTAGTGTGTCTTGTGAACTGGTGGCTTCTCCTCCCGACTGCAGTAGTGGCGTGCCTATTGCATATATTAAGATCGTTATTCTTACTTACCAGTCGAGAGTTAAAGAGGATTGAGGCTATTGGTAAGATTAGTTTTTTTATTATTATTTAAAAACTCACGAAACAAAAATCTCTATAACAATTAGAAAACAGCTGATAATCTAAATCTAACCGCTTAACATTTAAGAAATCATGGCTTACACTCGATTCAATCATTTTTTACACAAAAACTAAATCAAAATCGGTTCATGGTATGCGTTGACTACAGCAGATATATACATACGCCGACACGTCAAACTTATAATATCCTTTTGTTTACGTCTGGGGTTAGTTATATTGGAGATATTATATAACCGACTTCTGTAAAAGGATTATCCTTTTTTTATGTTTGTTACCTCATTACCTGATTTGGTTGATTTTTTTTTAATTGAAAGCTAGTGCTTCTCGTGTAGTCCGATTTTAATTTGGTCCATTTCTGACAATGGTATCCATGAGAAAATCACAAAAGACTTAAATTTGCAATGAGTTTGTGCCCAATAAATGGACGATTAACTGAATATCCCGCTAATCGATTTTGTTGTTTTTTATTGCAAACATACACTCCAAGCCATGATTTAAGAAAACATGCTCAGCCTAAGTGTTTGAAGATTTAGATTTTAGATCAGCTCTTTTCTAGTTTTTTATTTACTTTTCAAATTTTTTTTTGTCTCGGACTATTATTTAATTATCAATAATCTTCCTTAAATCTTACAAATGTAACAAATAAAAATAATAATCACATTAAAAAAAATTACAGCACGAAGTCAAAGTTTAAACCACGCAGCGGCAACGGTATCAGGGCTAACAACAATCAGGTCAACGCAGGAACAGCAAAGAATTTTAGCCCAAGAATTCGATAAGCTACAAGACTTGCATTCTTCTTCTTGGACTCTAGTACTATCGACTGGAAGGGCTTTCGGGTTTTGGATGGATATGTCATGTTGTTTATATTTGGCTGCCGTTACGTTTAGTTTCTTCATTTTTCTTGATCAAAGTAAGTTATTAACGTCTGTTATTTTTGCACATTACACGGTAGGCAGAGGGAGCCTGGGAACCCAGTGTTATGACACTCAGTTGTCATTAAGACACTTTCTTTATTTTTTTTGTTTGTGTTAAGTGGCGGAACTCAACGCCGCGCTTCTGCCTCGTTACCAGAACGAAAAAATGAAAATATAAAATATTTCATTTTTTTAAGTGGGGATAGAACCCACAACCGCGTTTACACATACACACTCGTGGCCCTAAGCCACGACTGGGCATATATTATAGTATACTTCTACTATCAAAGGGGAAACGGTACCCGCATCTTTAATATTTGATCCAATAGTTAAGGCCCTTAGCCATATAGGCTATGAGAGGTTACTCTTATATATTTATATATTTTTGTATTAATACATACATAATACATATATACAGATTTTTATTATTTTCTTTATAGCATCAGGTGGTAGCGTTGGTCTCGCTATAACTCAAGTTATAGGCTTAGTTGGAATGTGTCAATATGGGATGCGACAAACGGCTGAAGTTGAAAACCAGATGACTTCTGTAAGTATTTCTAATATTTTAATAACATTAAGTTAACTTTTCAATTAATGGTAATGACGAGGTTTTGACTAAGAAAAAGGTTAATATCTCGGCTTATACTTTTTGATTTACAAAATTTTAATATTTTTTTCCCCAAGGTGGGAATCACACACGCTTGTGCCTCTACGCCTCTGTATTAATGTTTTAACAATGTTTAAAAATTAAAATAACTAATATTTTAAGTAAATTATTTTTTCTCTCTCTTTATGATTTTTTATTTTATTGAACAAATTAATTTAAAATGATAATTTAACATTTTTTTTAATTTATACAGTACATTGTTGTTTTTAGGTGGAAAGAATTTTAGAATACAGGAATTTACCTCCAGAAAAACCAGTAGAGCCCGACATGCAAGCACTGAAGCAGGAGCATCCGTCACTTGACTTCGAACAATGGCCCAGCCAGGGTAATTTTCTTGGTTTATTAATGTTTTTAAAAATTTTGAAATAAAAACTTCACAGAAAAAATACAATTTACTAATCTATTGCCACAACTTTCGAATTAACAGTTACTAGCTGTCTGTTAAAGGCAGACCCTGGCAATAGCCGGGATTAATGCCAGGAGGAAGAAGTTACTAGCTGTAAAATGTATAAAACTTTTTTTAGGTGAAATAGTATTCGAAGATGTATCCCTAGAATACGAAAAACCACCTAAAATCCAAGAAAATCCTACAGAAGATGTAAAGTTGCAAGAACCGGCTTTTGCTATAAGAGGAGTTAGTTTCTCTATAAGTCCCGGAGAGAAAGTAGCAGTAGTGGGAAGGACTGGGGCTGGGAAGAGCTCTTTAATTGCTGCTTTATTTAGGTATGTAGTAGACTTTAAAATCAAACAACTTTATTCGATTTATAGAGCCGTCTATTCTCAATTTAATGCCCAATTTTTTAAATATCACGTGTTAAGTAGCGAATTTAAACGCCGCGCTTTATGTTGTGCATCAGAGAAAGTGAAAATATTTATTCTGCCGAGTGAGGATGTATCCACAATCATCTCATATTAAGGTAAGTAATTTTT
>HE671201.1:0-15601 GCA_000313835.2 Heliconius melpomene melpomene | reverse complement strand
CGGTCAACGTCAGTTATTATGTCTCGCGCGAGCCGTGCTAGCGAGACGAGCTGTGCTTATTTTAGATGAAGCCACCGCTAACGTTGATACTGAGTGAGTATCAGCTAACTTTCGAAAGATTAGTTAAAAATTACATATGAAATCAACGTTTGTACCGTTAACATATTTTTTTAATTAACAACAAACAAACAACAACAGTATATACGAAAAATATTGAGTTGCATAGTTACATAATTTTCGACTTCTCGTTTAAATTTAATTTATTTTATAGATTACAGATATATATCTAATAAATGTATTGGCAAAAGAACTATCAAAGTTAAACCAACCAGTAGAAATATAAATCAATTTAAAGTTATTGTAACTATACTTAATGCGTCAAATTCAATGTCATAGCTTTGGATGATAAGTTGAAAGAACGAAGTGTCTTGACATTCTCAATTTTATTCTTTTTGTCTATTCTAATATATGTTAAAAACGTGAAACTGTTTGTTTTTAACTTCACGTTGTATCCCACTTACGTAGAATGAGATGCAAAGGAATCTTGGAAACCTACTAGTGTTAAGATATTTGTTCCATTCCGATTTGGACATTCCGTTCTCCGCTTTCTGCCAAATTCTGGAAGTAGTGGTGGAACTCAAAACCGTGAGAAAAATATATACAGTACAGCAGCACATATACTTCAAGTTCGATTAGTTGTATATTTTTTAATATTATTATACTTTCTCTCTAAAGGACAGACAAACACATCCAAAACACAATCCGCACGAAATTCGCGGAGTCAACAGTACTGACGATCGCGCACAGACTCAACACCGTCATGGACTACGATCGCGTCATCGTAATGGATAAGTAAGTGTTGACTTTGCATAAATCTGTATATTCTGTATATTCTTCGTTTCTTTAAACAATGGCAAAGGCCACAGATTATGTTAGTAATAAAAAATATACAAAAGTTATTTAGGGCTGCTATTGTTTTTATTATATTTTAGGTAGCTTTAATATATCTGTTTGCTTTACATGTATTTTTTATTTTTACTATTCTAGGGGTCGTGTGGTAGAGTCCGGTCATCCATTCGAACTGTTGACAGCAATTCCACCAAAAGACCAGAGAGGCGAGAGCAGAAAAACTTTATTAACAAAAACTCAGGTAAAAGAATAATAATATATTGCTCATTCATTTAATGACGTATACTTTATTTTTCGAGACATGCAGTGTTTAATAGTAAAACCTTAGTTACCAGGCCTAAGAAAAGAAAATATTAAACATTTCATTCCCCCGTTTACAGTCACACCGATGTACCACACACACCACACAGGCCTAGATGATCGCAAATAATAAATATATTTAAATAATAATATTTTACACATAAGTCATTGATTTTTTTGAAGTAAAAAAATAGTTAAAATAATAATTAAACGAATTAAAATTACCTCCAAATTTTATAAGAAATTAATCTTATCATCACTTCACGTAACTACTACTAGCTACTATTTTCAAATTATTTTAGGCACCTTTAGCGATACCAGAAAACTTTACATTTGAATCGCGACACGAGGAACCTGAGACTTTGCTGAAATCTAGAGAGAGAACACGAACTTATTCTAATAGGTAAGTACATAAGTAAACAATTGCCTTAATGAATTAATTTCAGAGAGGCCATCATGTCCAAGGAAGGCAACGTCTGACAGTAAGCGGGTCGATTGTGGGATCTAAAGTCTTTCTATACATCTATATCTTTTATATCTTTATCTATAAAAAAGTTGAGGCGAGATGCGGCACAGCAGCACAAGCGTGTAAGCGACTGTAAGCAAACGCGACAGGTTGTCTGTTGGATTCCGCGAGGAAATTATATATTTAATATGCTTATTTTTTCCCTATGGTAACGAGCCAAAAGCGCGGAGTTTCGATCCGCCACTCAAAAGCAATGCGTACAGAATTCAGGAGAAAGTAGGGTACGGAAGTGTCTTAATGAGATCGAAGTATCTTAACACTAGGTTTCCAGGTTGCCTCTGCCTACTTAATTATAAAGTATTATTGTTTTTATGGATTTATTGTACAATTTATTCATTTGATTTTTCAATTCGTTCAACAGATCAGAAGTAAGCGACAGTGGTGCTGACGTTGGTATATTCAAGACGTTAGTGGAACAGACTGGTCCTGAAACTGCGGCGTTATTGTACGCAATGGCTGAAGAGGTTAGTATTAGTGGTCTGTCTAAGTAATATGTAACGTTAAGCTTCGCCACTTCTATAACTACACTACTACTAAAATATAATTATAATACCTAATACTTTAAAATATAAATAAATATACTAGTAACATAATATATTTTTTGTTTACAGAGTTACAAAAAAATGCTGGCTAAGAAGAATTCTTAAACTAGTGCTTAAATAGTAAATTATACTTCGGTATTTATTATTTATCTGTTGAGATTATACTGTACTTAAATGTTACCAAAAACTTATAGAATTTAATATGAAACTATTTTTTTTCTACTATTATCTTATATAGAATGAATAATATAAGGTATTTAATTATATTTGATAACGATACAGTGCAGTTGCACAACATCTTAATGCGTAACGCTACGGTTATGGGTCCGGATCCCTCTGGGGAAATGATTTTTTTCATTTCCTCGCTCTGGCAAAAAGACAAGTCGCGGCGTTGTTGACGGCAAAATTCGAGTGGTTACTCTACCCAGGGTGGACTAAACGCGGGACACAACGTGAAGCTAAAAAAAGTATATTAATTTAATTATTGGTACTTAATTTACTATCCTGCTCGAAAGACCAAAGTTTTTAATACTTTTTATGTCGTCGATTTGTTTTGTTAGCAAAGTTTGTGCTATGTTTAAATTATACGCATTTTTGTATTTCAAAATTTACAATGATTTATGTATATAACAGTGAATTTATGCAAAAAATCTACAACAGTATTTCAAAATAATTTATTATAAGAAAAAAATTCTGCGATGTATACAAGACATTATTTTAGTCTCCCATTGTATTCTTTAATAGACATTCCGCGATCCGTTAAATTACGTAACTTACAGTTTTTAAATATATTATATTGTAATTTTTATATTTAATACATTTTATAGATTTTCTTTCTACCAATATAAGACTGAGGTATCTTCATAATACAATTATCCACTTACCTCAACATTTTTATACAAAAATAAAAATGGAAGAACTTGTAATTTTGTCGAATACTGCCATTTACCACTAGTATTAATAGTTAATCGAGGCAAAGCGCGGCGTTGAGTTCCGCCACTCAACACGCAATGCCTAAAGAATTTGGCGGAAAATGAGGAACTGAAGTTTTTTGTTGGGAGCGGAGTGCCTTAACACTAGGTTCCTATTTCCTATATTTTAAATTAATCAATCGAATTACTTTTTACATGTTAAATTTATACAATATACAAAGTAAATGTTTCTCGCTTCCAATTTATAAATTGAAGTGTCTTTAATTGATATGTTTCATTAAATTGATAATAACACACCAAAAAATGTTATACAATTAAAAATACAATAATTATATACAGTGTTGCCATTGCTATTTACCATTTATCTGAATGATTATTTCATGTCAATTGTATTACTCTGCCTTATTAAATAAGTATAATATACTTTATTTCACTCTAGTTGCCTTAAACAATACAGAAAATTGGTTGATGAAAATTCAAATTCTAAAGAAAAACATAATAAGAAAAAAAATATTGTGTCAAAATGTTATTTTTTTATTAAAGTATTGATTAAAAAGTAATAGAAATAATAGATTTTAAAATTGGTTGAAAATTGTATTGTAGTTCAAATGTTTCATATTAAAGTGCCTCATGTAAAAAAAAAAAAAATTTTATTTTACCATGTATATTAAATAAACACTAAACTTTTACCCTCAGTTTCGCTCGCATCTTTAAAAATTATGGAAATGTAATGAAATACATATTAGTTTAAATATCTGAAGCCAGTTGTGGTCCAGGGGCACAAGCGCGATGCGATTGTAAATGCGGCAGTTTGTGGGTTCGATTCCCTTGTGAAAATTAAATATTTATATGTTCATTTTCTCGTATTGGCAACGAGGCAAATTTACGTCACTACACACTCTATGCCTCGAGAAGAGCGGAAGTCTCTTAATGAGAATGGAGTGTCTGAATAATTAAATTTCTAGGTCTCTTCTGTTTATCTTGTGTGGGATATGTGAAGTTAAAAAAATATTTACGGTCAAATTCCGTCGCCGTCTAAAACTGAAACACGTTGTTCATATTTAAAATATAATTTTATTTAATTCAACAATTTATTAAGATATATTATAACTAATATTAACAATAAAGTTGCTATACTTATTGAATAATAAACATTAAAACCTATAAGGACGAATTTATTTTGTACATTAATCTATAAATAAATATAACGAATAATACTATTTTTTTACGTAAAATTTATTTTATTTTCTAAATTTAGTATAATATATATAAATAGTATTTTTATTAAAAAAATAACTATAAATTTTATTAATAATCTCGTTTGGAAACATGTTCGTCTTATTTTACGTATACGTCAAAGACGAAGACGAAATTTAAAAAAATAATTATAAATTTAAACTCAATATAATAATAGTTTCATTCCAATATGTTATAAGAATACAAAATATAACAGATTGCGTAACATATTTATTTTGAAAAATTAACAATAATTAATCGTAATCGTCTAAACTTGTTCGCTCTAATACTTAAACGGCTGAACCGACTTTGATAAAATATTTAAGACAACTTATAAAATATATTTCCTACAAAAAAACAATGCCAACCAAAAAAACATTGGCAGAAATATAAATACACAGAATTAAGGACCAAGACGCAATTATTATAATGATATATGCTTGTTCAGTCTAATACTGAAATCGGGCTAAACCGATTTTGATAAAACTTAAAAGTAACGTAAAAGGGATTTCTTTTATAAAAAAAAATCAAGTTAGTGCCAACTAAAAAGGCTATGGCAGAATAATAAATACACAGAGGCGACAATAAGATTACCAATCATTATGGGAAAACCGATCTTCAAGAACTGCATGAATGTGAACCTGTACCCGTGCTGCTCCGCCACGCCCGCGCACACCACGTTAGCGCTTGCGCCGATGAGGGTGCCGTTACCTGAGACAATAGTTGGAATTGTATTGTTACTTATTTTCTTGTTTTATAACATATTTTGTATGTAGAAATAGAAAAATCACTAATAAACCTAGTGTCTCATTTCTCCGTCTTCACATACAGAACCACGTTAAATCAATAATACCTCCCAAACACGCGCCAAAGCTCAACGCCCACGCTAGCGGCGGCAACGGCAGTCCCAGAGACGTCGCCAGCGCGCCGACCACGCGCACCATCATTGTTGTTAATGGGATGTTGTCTACGAACGCTGATGCTAGGCCTGATACCTGTTGGATGAGAAGAAAATCTAATAAAAACAAAGAAAAATAAAAAAATAAATTTATTTAATCTGTAGATCTATTATAAGGTAGAAAATTAAAAAATAAAATTACAAACATTAAATTTAAATAATCTCTACTTTATATTAAATATACTTTATTCTTCAGCTTCACTTTGTTTGCCGCGTATAGCAGGGTGGGCAGAGAGGACTTGGGAACCTAGTGTTAATACACTCGGTCTATTAACACTAGGTTAGTACGTAGAAATTTAAATATTAGCTAAATATTTTATTCCCTCGAGTGGCAAACGAGCCCACAACCTGTCGCGTTTATATAAGAGGCTTGTGTCGGTGCGGCACGACTGGCCTCAAAGCCCTACTTACCCACAAAATAAGCATAAGAGCAACTGTTAATCTGGATTCTTCACCAACTTTCAAAATTAATGATTCTGTTAGGTTTCCTATCCACGCTATGAGACCTAGTTTTGACAATACCTAGAAAAAAACATTTAAACAAAATAATTTCAGCATATTAAATAGCAAAAAAGTAACGAAGTCATTATAGTACAGTTATGTTACAATGAACGGTAGTTGTAAGTTCAAATACAGATAACAGTTTCGCACTTTTTCCAACAAAGTAGTATAAGTACAATTAACCTAGAAGCTTCTTTATAAAGGTACTGGTACTTTATACTATACCTACTTTAAATTACCTAATGGTGTAGTAGTGTTGCCTAATAGAAGGTCACAGGATCAGTCCTCATATAATTTAAATATATAATTTAAAAACCAATTGAAATTAAGTAAAACATACCTCCATCAACACAAATAAAGCTGCGAAAAACAGTAGTGTGGACCACTCCACTCTTGCTAGAGTAGGCTCTAGGTCATCTCTCTCCGCTAGCAGAAGTAGAAGGAGAGCTCCTAGCAATGCCGTCCAACCCAGGGAAAGGCTTTCTGGAAGTAAATATATTTATGGCATGGATCTAACATAAGCAAGAAATATGTAAGTTCTTTGATTTTTTAGCTTTACGTTGTATCTCCTCTACGCAAGATAGGCAGAGAGAACCTATAATGTTTTAGCATTTTAGCAATAACCTGCCAATCCTGGAGGCTTTGCCTTTTTACCAGAGCGAAGAAACGAAAATATTAAATATTCCCCCGAGTGGGAATCGAACCGACAACCACTTGTACAGTCGCGCGCTTGTGCCTCTGCGCCACAAAAGCTCATACGCAAGGGGCATAGGTTGAGCTCCTGCTTTGTAAGCATTTTCTCCCCGTCAGTGTTAATAGAGACACGAGATATGTACACAAAGACAAAATAACTATAAAAAATTATAGGAAAGATGCCCCTTCTATAATAGAAATACAAAAATCCCCACAAGTGGCATTTGAACCCGCGACTGCCGAAAATAAATAGTTTACATTGTGTATATTATTAAAAAACTTACGTAGTTCAGGTATAGCGTGAAGAAAGAATACGACGACGACGAATGTAACACATATTGTAGCTTTTATTAAAAGCTGTTTATCTCTTATGTTGTACTGTAACGAAAAAAAAATGTAAATAAATACGAAAAAATAGTGATTCCATTCTCCACTCTTTATTGTATTAGATATTAGGCAAAGTATTAGAACTTAGAAATTATATTCTTCCTTGCAAATAACAACTCGAAAAGTTGGATTTTTTATGAAATGACCACAGACTTTTAGTACATCAAAAAGATAGGTCGGTTTTAAGAATACAGAAATTAATTTTGAACTTGCTTCACTTTTATTCAAAATGCGAAAAAATCTATATTAAATTCGAATCTAGGACTTCCGTTATAATACACTAATATATTTTTTCTTAAAATTACCTTTTGTTTCATTTGGGCCAATGTAGAACAAAATAACGGATCATTTTTAGATTTTCCACTTCCTGCTTCGCGTTTTAGTAAAGTAGTTTGTAATCTTTGGACCTAGAATCAAAAAATATATATTAAAAAATACCTTTCGTGGGACTTTTTCGTTTCAGGGGTGAAGAGAACAGGGAGAACCTAATATAAAAACACTCCGTTCCCATTAAGATTTCCGTTCCTAATTTTTCATTGCGTTCTGGAAGCACTGAGTGTAGAGTAGCGCTTTTACCCTTAGCAAGTAACCACGCGCCATGACTGGTCATTGATATTTTTACCCTATAATTATAATTTCTCGGTTCTCGTTAAAGTTATAGAACTTATTATGTACAAAAATTAAAATAGTGTACCTTCTTCTCCAAAGCACGCCTCACAATATCCTCATCTCGTGAATAAGACGATAAAGATGCTGCTGCTCTCTTCCAGACTCCAATCTCTTGACGCATTTCTATAAAAAATTCGTAAATTAATAAATATTCAATATTTTTTTGTTTTTGTTTGATTCGCTCATGGGAAACACTTATTTGAATTTTCCTGGGGACGGGAGTGTCTCCCGCTGACTACCATGCTATGAGCGTGATACAGCGTGAAACAAAAAAATAGAAATCTATATTTTAATTATCGGGAATGCCTGGACTAATTCTATACAGCTCAGATTTAAAAACTTTAAATTATTTAAGCCTAATATCTTACCAACAATATCTCTAGGAACACTGTGCCTCAGTTTATTCATGTCTCGGAACATATAGCGCAGTTGTACGTACGTCTGTACACACACCAGTAGTATACCCAAGCCCATGTGTAAAGTGAACGATGTGAAATTTATATTCTGAAAGAAGAATTTTATTTAGTAAATAAAATATTTTTTTTAGTTTTATTAGCTTTAGTTGTATTTCTCTATCAATTCATCAATAAATTTTAATGAAATTTCTAATATCAATAGGTATTATTATAATTATAGTAATATTTATGTGGCCAGTCTCGACGCCGGGCCACAAAGTGTGATTGTGGCGTTTAGTTCCACCACTCAACACGCAATGCCTCTAGAATTATGCAGAAAATTGGGAACTGAATGCCTTAACATCAGGTTTGATCTGCCTATATTGCCGTGCATCTAAAATCTTTAAAATATGATTCCATTTTATCCACCTTTTATACTTAAAGTATACTTACAGCATGTAATATAGAAGGGTGGCTCGCTATAATAACGTTAGGGGGATCCCCTACTGGCGTTGCGGCGCCCCCTACGTTGCTGAATATCACCATCGACATCAGCACTGGTACTGGGTTCAATTGCATTACTTCGCATAATCTGAAATTTTTAATCAAGCTAAGAGATTTTTTTAAGTTTCTCTTTTTCAGAAAAGAGATAAGGGTGAAGTACTGATTCATATGATCAGTAGGAAAAAAATATGTGTATACTTAAAAGAAATAAAAAAAAGCACTTGTCTGAATAGTTAAACATAATAAAGAAAAAACAAATACTAGGTTTTGTTTAATAAAATAATTTACCGTATAGTGACTGGAGTCATCAGTAACACAGTGGTAACATTATCCAAGAAAGTGGAGAATATAGCTGTGAAGAAGCAGAGTGTGTTTATTAGAGGCCACGTACGACCGCCTGTTACCTATAAACAAGATATTGAATTATAATTAATATGAATTTCCTCGGTAACGAGGCAAAACGCGGCGTTGAATTCCGCCTCTCAACACAGAATGTCTTTAAATAAATTCTTTCATATCAATTCTGGTTATCTTACATTTCCATCTGTTTTCTACGTTTAATTTTGTTTTTAATTTAAAACATAACTTTGATATTTCTATTCCTACGCTATTCGCCAATAGATGGCAGTACTTTCGCATAATTCATCAAAATTAAAATATGTTTCACCTATTTTACATAAGCAGACTTATGTTAAAATATTTCGATAACTTTAGAGTAGTAATGAGATCCTCTCCTCAATGAATACCATACGTTCTTACCAAGACAGTGTCAAAGTTCTTATATACATAATACAAGTTATTTATGTGTAGAGAGATTCTTACAAATTTGCTGCCCAAGCCTAATTATAAGTTATAAAAAATGACCATTTGACAAGAGAGACAGCTATTTTTTTAGCTTCACGCTGTATCCCGTCCCTAATGTTAAGATTAGACTACATTCCCATTAACATATTTTTATCTATAAAAATATTAAACATTTTATTTCCCTTTGATTGGGAATCGAACTGGTGTTATTTCTTAAATATTTAAAAACATAAAAGAAATATTTCAGTTCTATTTATCCTATACCTAACTTACCTCAAAAGCGACAACAGCCAAATAATCAAACAGGCCAGTTTCAGCGAGTATAGCGACCAGGATCATCATGCTGAACAACAACAGCAAGGTTTCCACGTCCAGCCAGGAGACCAGCTCCGGGAGCGACGGTCGAGCACCACTTAGTGATAAAACTGCTATCCCCAGGGATGAGGATATTAGAGCTGCTATTGTTCTGTTTACTATCTGTAACAGATTTGTGTATCTTTATTTTATTTAAACTTCATGCTGTATCCCACATATAGTAGGCAAAGGGAACCTGGAGTTAAGACACTCCCTGGCCCTTAGATCAACCAAATTCTGAGACATTGTATGTTAAGATATGATGTGACGCGTTTCGAGTGAGGGAGCAAAAGTTGCGCTTTGTCTTCTTACAAGAGCGAAGAATTTAAAATAATTTATACCCTGGGTGGGAATCAAACCCTGAAACTATCCCATTCTCATAGATAGTCCGTTCCCAACAAATTACTTAATCTGAATTCTGCAGGCAATATACACACTATTAAAAACACAATATATAATATCAATACGATCTGAAAACTATACAAACGGAATTTCAAAACACTGTTTTTCACAGCAATCACTAAATAAAAATAAAAAAAAAAACAGAAAATAGAAAAAAAGAAATGCTTACCTCAAAAATAATCAAAACATACAGAATGCCTAATAAAATAACCGCATACATGATGCCGTCTTCCTCTGACAACGGGTTCAGCATATAGCTGACTGTCAGTGGCACCGTTCTGTTACTCGTTGTGCTCATTCGGAGATATATTGATGTTTCTGGAATAAATGAAAAGAATATTTCATTTTAAATTAGAAATATACTTTTTATAATTTGAAATTATTTTTGAGTCCAGTACTTCAGGAAATGAAATATATAATATTTTCATTCCTTCGCTCTGGTGTCGAGGCAAAGCGCGGCGTTGAGATTCGTAAGTAAAAAATGTGCAACTGAACGCCGCCCTCCCAAAAAGGGAAATATAATTAACACTTAAAATTTACTAGTTCTTTGTGTGGTATCATTCTAAAATACTATAGTATCATAGAATGACACGTAAACTGTTCATAATAAAAATATATTATACACTAACATCAAAATTTTCGTACGGAATCGGAATATCTTTTCAACGGAACAACCGTACCTATAGATATCACTTACCGTTGCTTTCATTAGTTTTCAATGTACTAATCGTTGCGTTAGTTTCAGTATTGTTCTTAAAATTGGAGTGACGTTTGTTCACCGACAAAATCTTAGACTCGGACGCGCTAGGCGAAAAGTCCATGACGTCATCAGGTTGTAGAGCTATAGTCCACGGGGGTGAATCCTAAAATGTAAATATAAAAAAAATATACCACAAAAATATATATGGTTAGCGCAGCGATGAATTACGCCGTTCAAGGTCTCTCAATGTCTTGAAAATTATGCAGTGTATGGGGAACGGAGTGTCTTAACAGGTCGTCCGTACCTACTGTACTTACAATGTTTCTTAACTAGACAAAAAGTAAATAGTAGAGTGTTATGAAAGTATTTTTTTTTGTTTGAGAGTATTTTTTCACTGTATATCTAAAATGAAAGTTCATCACGAATATTAATTAATTATTAATTATTTTATGACCAAACGTATCAATCCATTCGCAAATGCAGCATAATAAAAGTATTATAGGTGGTATGCGGGCGAAGCCGCGAGTGGGCCGCTACATAAAATATAGACATAATCACGTAAAACCGGAGGCTATCACATATATCTACGTTAGTACATAGTAGCACTAAAGGGACACCTGAGAAAATGTGCGATCGTAAAACAAAACACAATAGTGTTTACGAAAACGTATAATAAATATTTACATCGTGTTGTAATATTTAGCTTTGAATTGTTGCACATTGATTACACAATATCCTTACTAGAGTGACGTACACCACGGCGTTAAGTTCCGCCACTCAACACGCAATGCCTTAAGACTTCGGCGGGAAGTGGGGAACGGAGTGTTCTGGAAACCTACAAAACAATATTCCCAGGTTTCCTCTGCCTACCTTGCTACGTACGGGATACAGTGTCATGCTAAAAAAACTGTCATATGAATATCGGTAATGCCCTGGATATTTGTGAAGTAGGAATTGAAGTACGAGACGAGACGAGAGAGAGAAATGAAAATTCCTCGTTCCCCCGTACTTTTAAACAAAGCATGGCGTTGAGTTCCTCCACTAGGATCCCTCTGCCAACCCCACAGGATACAGTGTGAAGCGCGTATTTTTTTTAATATACAGATAATCTATAACTATGAAACGACCATGAAGTGTTTATAGTAATAAATATTTATAATTTCAGCACGACATGTCTTCACTTCTCTTGTTCGTGAGTATTGTACATGATTAAACTACAAACTACTACAGATTACTACAATTGAATAGTTACTGTCTACAATCTTTATATGTACGAGTAAATGGGGTTTCTTTACAATATACATATTTTTTGTATAATTAATAATCCTTCTATAATATAAAAAAATATTATAATTTATATACTGTTGAAAGTGTCAAAATGTAAAAGAAAATGTAATTTTTTTCAGGAACAGAGTACCCTCTTCCTACCCACCCGGTGTTGCTGTAAAAGCCAATAGGACTAACAACATTAACCTCAAGTTCGAAAAAAAACCTTCTAAGAGCGAGAGTCCAGGATCGAAGCGAGTTGGGAGCCGGTACTGTAATGTGTCATCAGGTTATCTTTCCAATATTCCTGTATT
This sequence comes from Heliconius melpomene melpomene, assembly GCA_000313835.2. Lineage (NCBI taxonomy): Eukaryota > Metazoa > Arthropoda > Insecta > Lepidoptera > Nymphalidae > Heliconius > Heliconius melpomene. The sequence goes on along the minus strand of HE671201.1, from coordinate 3,209 downwards.
CCAATATTCCAAGAAGAAGAAGAATTCCAACAACAAATGAAATGACGAATACGCCATTATATTTACTAGCTTTTACGTGGTCAATTGGAAATAGCCTCAGGTTACTCTGACCACAAGTACAGTGGGTTACGCGTTACGTAAATAATTACGCCTTAGAATATAACCTGCCTCAGTCGACGGTACCACACAAACAAAAATATACAAATCTCTACTTCCTGAGATTAGCGCGTTCAACTAAATAAACACTTATCTAATTATCTTTTACATTAAAATATTGAACCGACGACCATCGTTTTAAAACGCCACTACACTATAATGGAGTATCACTATAAATAGACATATAAATTAAATACCAATGTTTATATATGAGTAATCCCTCGATGTAATTATCCTTACTGAAATAATATTTGCTGATAAAAGCGTTGCGTTTGTATTGCTATTTGTATGTCAATATAGTATTGTATCACTAGTATTGTATAGTATTTGTAATTTATCCGCGTTCATAATTTAAATCTGTGTTGTGTGACGGTACTTAACGCCGCGCTTGATTAAAGTTCAATCCCAAATGCAAAAAAAAACTATTTACCTGCTCATCAAGACCTCTCCTGTGCAACCAAAGTAGTAAGAAGTTGTTAGTATCATTTCCATCAACCTCCGAAAATGGACCAGATAAGGAGATGGACACAGTGAACTCACTTTCGGTTTCTGTGAGGAAATATTCTGGAACACATATTATAACTTACTAGAATAGATAATTACAATAATAAAGCTTCACGCTGTATCTGACACTCTATTCTCCACTCTCCGCCCAATTGTCGAAACATTACTTGTTGAGTGACGGAACTCAACTTTAACTTTAATATTAAATTAAAATATTTCAGTAACAATGGATTTTAATTATAAAATTCTTTCCACATTCCGTCCATTTGTACTCGTATTTTTAAATCAGTTTGGGCTTACCTTATGTACCAAAACTGAAAACGCGGTGGTTGTGGGTTCGATTCCCATTCGGGGAAATGAAAATATTAAATAAATAGATCGGGGAAATCAAGCGGCATTGAGCCCCTATGCTCAACACGCATTATCTCGAAAAATTGGCGGTGCGTGTAGAATGAAATGTCTTAATCACTAGGTTCCCTAAGCCTACCCTACTCTGCGGGATACAATTAAAACAAATAAATAACTCAACTAACCTTTTACTTCCTCACTATTGACGGCCGTATGTAGAACTATGTCGGTCTTCTCTCTATTCAGCAGTAAAGATACCGTCAGTAACAGCCAACACGCCACCAGTACTGTCAGCTTTATAACACGTAGAGTCTGGTCCAGCTGGAAGAAGAAATATTTTTTATTATTTAAAACTTTTTATGATTTTTTAAGATTCAAGCTATATCTTCCAAATGAGAGGGTAGCAGGCTGGTAGGCAGAAGGGACCTGGGAACCTAGTGTCAAGTGACTCTGTTCCCTTTAAGGCACTTCCGTTCCCCATTTTCTTAAGCATTCTGGAGTTATTGTGTGTTGAGTGGAAGAATTCAACGCTGCACTTTGCCTCGTTACCAAGCAAGGAAATGAAAATATAAAATAATTCATGCCATCGAGTGGGAATCAAACTTAAAACCGTCGCACTTACTCACATCGTTGCTTGCGTCACGGCGGCCGCGCCATGTGTTTTTATTTGATGTTCAATTTTAAATTTTTACCTGTCGCTTCCTTGCTGATGGCACTTTCTTCGTTTCATCATGTAAGGGTGGGTTGATCAGTCTAGAACAAATAAATTTCATTTGTACATACATATGTGGGTAGGTATTACATTTTTAAAGTGTTATTCCACATTTAAGACGTGGACGTTGGACGGTTTCCAAAAGACGTAGGTTCAAATCCCGCTACATTCAATTTTTTTAAAATTATAAACTATAATTCGTTTAAAATAAAAAAAAATCATGTAAAAAATAATAATAATAGTAAGATAAAGCCGTTATGGCGCAGTGGAAAATGTCTAAATGTAAATAGAATGGTCGCGTGGTCATGGGTGTGATCCTCACTCGAATGAGTGTATAATTATGTTCACTCACCGCTGAGTAAAAATATAATACAAATAGTAGGGCTAAGTTCTGGAGAAATGTACAGAAATATAATTATAATAGGTATACAAAAGAATAACTTCTTTTCGGTCCGGTTTTATACCTTTCTTTATATTCCGCAACTTCACTAAACCCCTAATAGGTAAAAAATAAAAAAAATAAGTGTGTGATCATCAAATATTCTACATTATAAATAGTAATAATTAAATAATTATAACGTGATATAATTTAGATTATTTTAAGACGCTTTATCCTTAGGGTAGTCAGAGAGAACGAAGCGACAAACGCTCTCTCTCTCTCTCTCCCTCTGCATATCTTTCGCCGCGTCATTTTTTATTATTTTTCCATGTTTTCCACCTTTTTGCATGGTAAGCAGGTAGAACATAGTAAGGCGCAATCGACTTATGTCGCTGTATCGCTGTATGGCGCTTTCTCTGAATTGAATGAAGAAATAGTAAAAACCCCCCCGAACGAGAATTGAACCCACAACCATTCCCAATTTTGTAATGATGAATTTACAATATGTTTACATACTTACTTATAAATTTCTTAAAAAAAAAATTAGTCATTTGAAGTATCAAATGACATGAGAAATATTTATTACAAGACGAAGGGATGTTTGTTTGCTTTTACTATCAAAAGTATGCGATAAGAAGTAGGTACTTATATATTGGAACATTGTGACTTCCTCAGTAACATATTTATGTTGTAATTTTTTTTTTACTTTACCATTTTTCTTTACGTTCTCGTCGTACCCCATACTTATAAGGGCAGAGTGTCAATACACTCCGTTCCCCATGCACCGCTCATTTTCGAGACATTATGTTTTGAGAGTTAGCACTTAACTTAGTACTAGTGTAATTCGAGCCTACAGCCGTCGTGTGGACATGTTCCAAATGTTACTAGATAGTAGATAGGGACTGTTTCCAATCATTTTTTATAATTTCACTCTGTATCCCTTCCCTCATAAAGCAGAGTAGGCAGAGGTAACCTAGCGTTAAGACACTCCGTAACGGAATCTCCGTTAACCACTTTCCACAGGATATTGGAGGCTTTGCTTTTTGGGTGACGGATCTCAACGCCGTGCTTTGCTTCGATACCAAAACGAGAAAATAGAAAATAATAAAT
>HE671200.1:0-12827 GCA_000313835.2 Heliconius melpomene melpomene | reverse complement strand
TATTTATTCACCTGAGACTACAACCCTACTCTAAATATCCTCAATATTCATAGCTTCCCAACACCACGTAAATTATGCATATTTCCTTTTCCGATATCAGAAACATTGAGACCCTTGACCGAGAATACATTTTTTTATATCTATAATTTATTTTTTATTTTGCATTAGTAAAGTTAGTTTCTGGTATTTTCATTTCATTCATTAAGTGAACGAATGTGAAAGATTAAGAATGAAATGCTTATTTAAATCATTTAATAAAATCAATAAATTAAAGACAATAAGAAAATATATTTTGTCCTTTTGAAAGTTTGCATTGACAATATTCTTTTATAAGAAGAAATGAGTTAGAGCTTAAATAGAATTTTTTTTAATATAAATAAAAAAAAACAAAATAATAAAAAATCTAGTAATAGCTATATAATATAATCAATGTCTTATTAGAATATTAAAATATTGCAATAATATTGTATACGATACTTTTAAAAATATGCCTTTTGAAACATCATGATATAAAATTGTAACCTAGTTTTTGACCTACATACCCAGTCACATTTTATGGAGAGAATATGCTTCAATGAATAAACAGACACGCCAGCTTTTAATAAATATCTTTTTTAAAATTTCATAACATAATATTTTCATTGAGCGCTTCAAAAGTAACGAAGATGAAATTTTGTTATACTTATATAATAGTAATAGTTAGAAAACTACGGTTTTCAATATAATCCTTTTTTTTTGTCAAAGAAAGATCCAATTTTAATACATTTCTATAAAGGACAAATGTGTTTCATAATATCGACGTTCTTTGTTATACGAATGTAACAGTGAACTCGTTGATTGTGGGTTCGATTTCCACTTGATGAAAATCGAACTGTTGACTATTTTCATTTTCCTGTTTATGATAAAGTGCGGCGTTAAGTTCCAACGAAGAAAAATATATATCATATATATCATATTTTAAAACAAGAATTCTTTTTTCCACTAGCAAATTACTTTGTCATCTATTTCCACTTTTTATTAAGATTTGACCTTTGTTACTCTTATCTATAAATAATTGTATTTTTATTTTTTTGTAAATATGACTTAAAAAGTTAAGTGATATGGCAATTATATTTTTTTGCTGGCGTTACATATAGAAAACGTTAAATAAAAAGGTTTAAGTGCTACTGAATGAAAGAGGCAACATGAAATGCTAATTCATTATATATTAATTAGAATAAAAAGATAATAACTTTAAATTTTATCCGGTACAGCAAGCACAAAGGGCATCGTTGTCTGCCGCGACCCAACATGCAAGGTTACTTTGGAACGCTAACCTCTGTGGCAGTGAGGAATGAATTTTTACTGCATGCCACTGCATGCAAACTACACTGCATAATAGTTTTATCAATTTTTGTTGATAAAATTTTGTTTCTCTTGGAACTAAATTTCTATAATTATTTTTTATTATTATGTAATATATTTTAGACCCGTCGGGGCGCAGGGGCACAAGCGTGTGACTGTAAATATGACAGTTGATGGGTTGATGCCCACCCGAAGAATAATAAAATATTAATTATTTTCATTTAATCGTTCTGATGTTGAGATAAAATTTTTAAATATTTATTTTGTAATAGTGGCATGCAATAGTTTTGAATTTCTTGCTAATAGAAGCTAGCGTTGCTGTTATAACGCGTCGGTCGCGTCCATTACATAAATTCCTATTATTTATGTCGCAAATCATGAGTAAATCACGAAAATGAAAAATAGTAAATTTATAGAGTATTTAAAATTTTATTATTAATTGTTTACAGATTTACTTACTAATGTTATTAATAACATCTAAAATCTGTTTGATCTTGTTTCGTCGATAATCTTGTTATTTTGTAAACTAGATTATAAAATTCATCTTTATTTTATAAGTCGTTTGTGTGAAGCAAACGGCCGTGTCGGACAAACTCACATTGTTAAAATGATTTTTTGATTAGACCTGTTATAACGGTCAGAGGAACAGGGAAACTATATAGAGCTGCTAATTAAATATTATCTATTGCTTAAGTTATTATTATTCTTTTGATTCCCGTTTTTGTGTTATAAAATATTGCCTATTTTATCTATATATATAAAAGGACTTGTCCTCACTGACTGAGGTAAGACGCACGCACAGCCGTAACTGCTGATGGGAGAAACGTGAAATTTGGACATTTGTTTACTTTCGTAATCTGGACATCCATTAAAAAGGGATTTTGAAAAATTTTAACCCTAAAGGGGTATAATATGGATTGAAAGTTTGTATGGAAAAAAATTTAAATCGGCATCGATTTTTATAAAATTTGAAATTTAGATTTTTAAAAGTATTTAATTGAACACGTGTTTCACGGTTTTTTAGAATTTACCCCCTAAGGGTGCCAATAAGGGGTGAAAGTTTGTATGGAAAAATCTTTAAATCGCCACCGATTTTTATAAAATTTGAAATTTAGACTCTTAAAAATATTTCATTGAACACATGTTTCGTGGTTTACTTTAATTCACCCCTAAGGGTGCAAAAAAGCGGGCGAAGTTGCGCGCGTCCGCTAGTATTTTAATATAATAACGTCATAAAATTATTGGTAATCAATATTTCATTCAAATTCACGTTCCAAGTTCTAGCAACTCGCTACAACGATAATAACTTCAGTCATATGAAAAGATAATTTTAAAGCTTTGATTGTCAACTTATAATTTTATTATGTGCTAAACTTTGTTTTCTATTTCCATTTAATCAGCAAATAAATATTTTTAATGTAATTTTTCTTTTTGTAATTTTTTTAATGTTATCTTGACACTGTAGTACTTTTAAAGAATTGTATCCTAAGTATCCATTTGTTTATTTCAATTTTTTTACTTACTTTCATTCTTCTATCTTTAGAGATAAAACGATGTCAAAAATAAAAAAAAATACTAATTTAAAAACACAGGCAAATAGTGGGGAACGGAGCGTCTTAACATTAGGTTCCCTCTGCCTACCGTGCTATGTGCGGGATACAGCGTGAAACTGATTATTACAAGAAATCGATTATTACTATATTATTAATATTAAAATATACTCAATAAAACTGCTCTACACAAATCACAGTCGTCAAGCAAGTATAACGTCCCACTGACAAGATTACGCATATTATTGACCCTCTATTGTTAAAACCGTGCCGGGACAAAATTATCCAGAAAATAAGCGTTTATTACTAAAAACAATGTGTGAAAGTGTTGAAAGATAGAATGCGAAATTAACTTAAACTGAAATTCGTGTTGGCATATCATTAAAGGCCTGCTATTCTCAGAAAATATGTTTTATACCTACATTGTATGTAAAGTGAATTAACACTACCCTTTTTTGGACATATGGATAATTATTCAATAATCATTTTCTCAATTCCACCTAAAAACCACTTGGTCGACATATGTTAGTAAAGCTTCAACTAAATTTGTGGGTAATGACGTGAAAACCAAAAGTTACAAATTATCATCGAATAGACAGGGGTGGACGTGATAAAAACATATCTTCTAACAAGTAATTACATAATTGGGCTCCCTCGCCGCCTCGGGTAACGACGCCGGCCACAAATATAGGTAACAGAAACTACGAAATTGGTCAAGTTAAACTGGTGTCTATATAGTGAAGGGTTCTGTATATATTAGAGTACGTTTTTACAATATAAATAAAATAACAGATACTAAGTGACGAAAAAGTTTGTGCTGGTTGGTAATATTTGATATTATTGAAAATTTTAAATATAATGTTGATGATATTTGCAAAACGAAGAGAAAAAAATCTGTTCTAACTATTTAACCTTAAAAATGGTAAATTCGCACTATAAAATAAACTATACGAAATATTAGCCCAAACAAGTACGATCAAATTTTGCATGTAAATAATTCTTTTGAACAAGTATAATGAGAAATTCATTTTATAATATCATCCAAACTTTTATTAAACTACACATACTTTTATTAAACGCAACTAAACACAGACAGTTAACACTATTAGAAGTAAAATACTAAAAAACCTAAATAACTTAAATAAGTGTGGAAGTAAAAAAAATATATACTGGAATCCTCAGATCAGACGGCTATCTGGGCGCCCGATTCCCTTTTAATTTGGTGGCCGAGCAGGAAAGAGAATGGTAACAAGGCACCTAATAACAACGCTGGGAACAGCAAACATGATTGAGATTTGAGACCTATTAAATTTTATTATGATGCCATATGGTGTATTCGTTATTTTGCATAGTTATTAACATCAATATTTTGTTACCTTGTTTAGATTATGGATTTTACGAAGGATGCTCTAAGATTATAGTCATTTTCGCGTGTCTGTGTTTATTTCGCGCATATTCTCGTTTGATGGCGCATTACTTTGTGATTACGTTGAAATTGGAAAATAAAAATGTGAATGAAATGTGAATGTGTCTTCTTTTATGTTTATGAACCGATGAAAAAATATATATTATATTTTTATACTACACTTAACTGTGTATTATTTGTGACTATAAAAGTATTATTTTTACTAAAAAATATAACTATAATTAATTTGCTATTCCCTATAGTGATATTGAAGAGCCAATCTTTTTAAGTAGCGGCTCAAAAGCATCCTGTGCGCGTAACAAAAACTCGCCTGCGGCATCTCACGGGTCTTTTTTGCTTTTCCAGGATACAAAATATGTAAAATGAGGGTTCACTTTCAAAATGTATCTCGTTTATATAATGTTATAGTTCCACTAGCAGGGTAGACAAGGCAAAGGGAACCTAGAGTTAACATATTCTTTTAACATTAAGACAATTCCGTTCCCCACTTCCCCCACCAAAGTGGCGAGTGGCGGAAATCAACGCCGTGCTATGCATAATGTTATAACATAAGTTTATTTCCCATATGTAATATAAAATAATTTCCATACAACCATTAATTATATATATGCAAATATGTATAATAACAACATTTCTACCATACTGTATAATTTAAATACACTTCATGAATGAGGGTAAATATTTTGATCTTAAATGTTAAATTAGTTACGAAGTTTCTGTCTACAATTACCCTCCTTCGATAGCGAACAGCCATCCTAGCGTTATGCATATTGATGAGCTGGCATCATATTAGTTAAATATATGTATATCATCCACTGAACATGCCTTTTAGTGATCTTTGGTCTGCTGAGTCTGTCTTATAAGTTAAGTTATTACTCAATAAATATTCATATGGAGATATCGATTCTAAAGTTATTGGATTTACAATTTTTGTTTTATCGTAATTAATTTTTCTGTTGATATTTTTAGAAGTTCTGAATTTTAATATGTCTGCTGATAAAATATGTTACTATAATAAGAATTATCTTAGTATTTTAATGCATTTTATCCTAGTACAAATTATATTGTTAAATGTAATTTTCACTTCACATTTTCAGTCTGTTGTCTGTAAGTCTGTTACTAATCATAGTGTCAATATCAGTAAAAGATGTAAATGATTATTTCTAAAAAGAAATACTTTATTGGAAAAAAAAGTACACCTAAAAGAAATATTGCTTACATTTGAAAATGATATCAGACATTATATCCATTTTAGGTGCTACGTTTATGAAGACATAAAAGTAATAGTGCCCATATATCTTTTATATTATACTTTTTAATAATGTTGATACTTATTTAAATATATATTTGAATATATTAGTGAAATTACAAAAAAATATATAAATTTTATTAAAGATGTACTTATATAATTTAAATTAATTCCACCCACAAATCTTGTGATAGCGAAATAAAAAGAACGAATTTAAAGTATATAATAAATAATTTGTATCTTTATTATTCAAGATAAATTTGACCGAACGATTTGAATTACAAAGTTCCAGAAGTTTCAAACGAATGAATAAAATTATGATAATTATCACACCATCCGGAGCTTAATCTTAAAGAGGACCATAACAATAATTAAAACGTGAAGTGCTATCGTCACGTAACTGAGGGTCAAACAAACCACTGTCACTGCAAGCTCATGATTTCTTTCCCCACATTTTACTTTAAAATATAGGTACAAATTTAACTAGAAGTTTAATTTCAAAAATATATCTTTTTACAAAGCAATAAAATTGAATACACTTAAACAAACCCAAGCTTTAAGATTGTAAGAGTTCAAATGGAAAAGATAAAGTATCACATTCTCACAGGCCCATTAAGAATCAAAACGAAACTGTAGCCAGGTTTAAAATTTATAATTATAAACAATTACGTACGTATTTAATGAGTTAAGTTAAAGAAAACGGTACGAGGTAGTATCTTTAAACTTATAATGGGTGTTACAGAAAACGCCTACGTGGTACCATCGCTGTATGATTCGACGAGCGATAAAAATCGCCGGTCTTATTCGTCGGAGTTTTTTTAATTACTAAGGGGTCCGTCATGTGAATGTATGTGAATGTATGTGAATGTATGAAGGTGGCGGCCATTGTGTTGGATTAATACGACGGGATAAATGATCGAGCCTTGGCGGACATCGAGAAGGATATGAGATAAAACAAGATTGGTAGTACCTTTATTCTATTCAAATGAGAAATTCGTAGGGTCATTACTCAACCCATGGTCAATCTGTTCGAGATTCTACGATTTAGACCTCATATGTATAAAACTAGTGGAAGCTAATAATTGTAGAGTTATACTGTATCAGGTCTTTATTTGTTCATTGCTTAAATAATGCAAACTGAAAAATAATTTACGTTTCTCCTGCGCGTTACTGGAGAAAAAAATATTGATGACAGTAAGAGTTCATTCAGTAACAGCTCAATTTTAAACAATGTAATATATCTATGTGGTAAAAATGTATTTAAAAATTAAAATATTGTGTTTATTAAGAAAAATGAACCCATACTCATCGCTTAAAATATTTTTTTTAACCATTTACCTCTTTACTTACATAGAAACAGACACACTATAAATTTTATAACCTAATATTTAAAAAAATAGAACTACATATATTGTCATATAGAATTTACCTTTTCTTCTTCCTGTAACGTTAATTACTTCCTGTTACGTTTAATTACTGTGTGTTAAGATGTTGTTTTCCTTAATAATATTATTGGATAATTATTTACTTGTTTCGCTAAGATGCTTAAGTAAGCCTTAGTTTATTAACCGACTTCTGTAAAAGGAGGAGGTCAATACGACTGTTTTTTTATGTTTGTTATTAGATTTGACAAGACACTCAAACTACAAGAATATTAGATTTTCATGTATATATGTATGTATAATAAATTAGTTATTAATTACTATATATTCCGCGAGTATAATCGAGGCTTTATATATAAATATTTGTGCAAACAGACTGTATAATTAGCTTTGGGGCTATATCATTTCGAAGTCATAGCGTCTGTCGGTGAAGCTTTGATCTCGAACGTGTTGTACTAACATTTTGTTAACAAACTATACATTGTGCTTGTCTATTTAAGTTTGTTTTAGTGTCTGGAGGTTATCTTAATAGGATATTTTTTATTAGGAGATATACATTCTTGGTTATTATATTTTAAACAAATATGTTAATTTCCATATATATATTTATAATTAATTATACAATGTTCTTAAAACATTTTATATGCTATTATTTATATTCAGTAGAGATATATTAGGGTGAAATGGGTGGGAGGAAGGCATATCCTTGTTATCTACGTGAGAAATAATAAAAAGTTGAGGATAACATTTTAAAATAAGAAGCAAGCAGGTGTATGAAACTTAAAAAACGAACTTAAAGCAGCAAGAAGCAGTGGCTATAGAAATAAATATAACAATACAAACGACATATGACAGTCTGAAGGACAAAAATACAATACTTTAGAACGACAAAGATATCACATTTTCTATATAATATAAAGTCGAAAATGTACTGATCGTTGACAAAAATTCTTTGAATGACATGTTCAAAATGTCTCCGGGATCTTTTTTTATGACAATACCCGGTAATTGGTGGGACGGGTACCTGGCTAGGTTCCCTTTGTAGTTGACAATAGTGTTGGTTTAATCATAAAGGGCCGCACAGTGGAGTAATTCACCAATTGAAAACACATAAAATTACTCGATTCAAAGGCCTTTGACTGTTATATAATCAGTGCGGATATGACGTAAATGGATTCGGTTCGAATTAATTATTTTGATGGTATACCAACTAGGTTTTTATTGTTTTGTGTTTCGCTGTTATTATTAGGATTTTTTATTTAAATCCATTTATATTACTTTGGGTGGGTTTGACATAGTCGAATAAAGTCGGTTTCGTTTTCAAAAGTAAAATAAGTATGAATATTACTAATGTTTGAAAATCATCCTATACCTATAGAATTTTATTTAATTTGTAAATATTTTCAAATACTTAACTATTAACATAAATGTAAGATCTTCATTTAGTTTACTTTAAATCTTGTTGTCTATCATACCCTTAAAATTTTATAAATTTTATTTTCATACTATAATCTAAACTATGAATAATTTTAGCTATTTATTAATCAAATTGTTATTAATAATATAATTTTTAATTTTCATTATTAAGTCCTTTTGTGTATTGCGTTATTATTTGAAGGTTAATTGCTTTTCTAAGAAATAAGAGCTCCAAAACATGGTAACAATTAAGTAAATATACAAACTAAGATTAATTTGCTTTTCTTTCAAGGATAATATATATTGACTTCCTTTTTATATATTTTTAAATTAAATAAAAATGTAATAGGTTCCTATCTCAAAAAGATATCTACAATTTTTTAAATATTATAATATTGTTATAAAATTGCCACCCAATTATTATAAAATTGTGAAATGCAGTATACTTAGATTAAAGTAAGATAACATTTATTTATATCTGTATCAAAATAATAATGAATATTACAATAATTATATACGCGTATGTTTAAGCAAACCACCCTTATTACTTCAGCGAAGCTTTTAGTTACGCCGAATTTCGTAACCGCAACATCTGGCGCACCTACTATCATTGTACCTACAATTCCTATTGCATTTTATATTATACCTTAAAATTATATATTTTGAGTTCTACACATAAGAAATAGGGTTTATTTTCGAGTGGACACAATAGACGTATGACTTTGGCAGTTACGGCCTTTTAGTAACGAAGACAACTTCAATCTGTTGTCCCCAGTCTGTACTATCGAGCCATTCTACGCAGATGCGAATTGCGGGATGAGACATAAACTCAATTTTCCAACGAAAATGAAAACTTCTCAAACTTTCTAATTCACGTTATAAAGATGAAATATTTAACCACTTCCACAAGTTGGGATCGAGAGTGAGAAACACAGTGTTTTTATTACACTAGAAGTGGTCGACGACGGCGTCTGCATACTTCGTTAAGTATTTTTTAAAGTATTTCCTCGTCTACGATAAAGGTTTTGTCTTTTGAGACCTGTTTGAGTATTTTGTCATTCAATTTATATAGAGAAAGGAGAAATTATATGCTAAGTCGAATACTAGAGTAATGTAGATGTTAAAATACAGTAAATTATAAAAATAATCTTTACATAGTAGGTATAAATTTATAAAGATTTTTAAAGTTACGCAATGGATGTGAATTTGGTTTCCGTTATAAAAAGTGTTTGAAGAAGAAAATTTATACGCATTTTGTATTAATTTAGTCTAAGTATGTGAAGCTATGAACAGAAGCTTTTTTATAATAATAAAAATATTTCAAATATACAACAGTTTATTAGCTGTATTTCTATAATGCATATTTAACTCCTGCATGCACTGCAAAAGTGTTTATTTATCGTAAGATTCCAATGCCATAATGTATTATATTCAAGTTCTCTACAAATGAATGAAGACTTGAATTTTAATTTAAGTATTTTCTGTAATTGTATACGAATAGTAAATACTTAATAAGAATGCTAAGTTATCAATATTTACAGAAAAACTTATATTATTTTCTTATATATGGCTTTCTTTATTCTTTGCGCTTTATATAATATATCATAAAGGTATTCTAATTTTCTTTAATATAAAACTCTTTTCCGAGTGAACACGTAATGGGTTATTATTAAATTGTGATATATATCTTTTGAAAACGACATAGAAAACGAGCTTACAGGTCACTTGATGGTAAGTGATCACGCCGCCCACGACCCCATGTAATATCATAGAAGCTACATGTGCGTAGCTGGCCTTTAAGGTGGAGATGGAGACGATTTTTGAAGGTACCCAGGTCGCATTGAACTGGAAACACTGCCACAGCGTGATGCTGTTCCTCTCCATCACAATAGTCTAACAACCGCCATAACAATAAAATAGAAATAACATTATTTAGAATCATTAAAAAAATAGTATACGCCCAGCCTTATTGCTTGCATATTCATCATAAAACACTAATAAAACCCAGTGGCCGTTAGTCAGGAATGCTGATCATATATCACACGTTGTTAAGTGACTAAATAAACATAGAATAATGTGTTGTGAATCATCATCTTAAATAGAAGTGTCGTTTATATTCTTAAGTATCACTTTTTTTGAACAACATAAGTTATAGACTATTTAGTTAATAGTAGATTGATATATTTTGAATCTAGTAAATAGGAATTAAAACTTCCATAATATGTTGAAGAAACTGTTGTAATTAGTAAATCTAAAGAACAAATTTTCGTTAAAATGTTACGGATGAACGGTTAGTATTTAATACAAATCGTACTTTATCTATATGTCTTTAAATATAAACACATAAAACATCAATATAAATAAATTATATGTCCAAATCATATAAGAATAATAAATTTTAAATTTATTAATCAAAAATAACACACGATTAACACAAACAAAATTGACACGTCATTAATAAAATAATATAAACGATCAATATCAAACGAGAATACCACACGAAACGCTACCAAATGAACAATCGTATATACCACACCGTATACATTGGTTTAATCAAACGATTCTAATATTTCATTAACGAATCAGGACACCCTATATCTAAAACAATACATCACAGCTTCAAACCAGTTACACGATATAAATCAGGAGTACCCATCGCTTAATAAATCAAACACATTATATCTACAACGATTGTTCGAATCATTATTGTCTCTACTTCAGTATTATTTACACAATCGAATGGTGGGCTTACGAGCTTCGCGTTTACTCATACATAGTTCAAACAATGGTATTATATTTATATAAAAAATAGAATTTTCTCTCATATCTCAAAAGAAATAAGGACTGTTATCGCGTATTAGAAGCTAATGTACACTGCTATGGAAAGATGTACGGGAGTTGAAGAAATACCACGACAAAATGTCTTGGCATGCTCGAAAACACTTCAATTTCTCAGTCCTAAACAAATATGCTACCGATGTAGTAATTGCTCTTCATGTTTACAGTCTTTTATTGTATATTGCAAAGTAAATATTGTTTTAAATGCATCACTTGTCTTTTCTTACAGCTGCAGTCTAGTTTTTTGTAGACTAAAAGTTAATTTGGCGTTCATTTGATTTGTATTGAATTCGCACGGTGGAAGGTACGGACAACAAAAAAGTACTTGTTAGATCGTATCAGGAACAAAGGAAAATGTTTTTAAATTTTAAGCTTTACTTTTGTTTGCGATAGAATTTTAACCAGAGCTTATTTGGAAATGTTATTTAAGTATATATATATCTTGAATTACACATTTATAGTCACAAGTTTTAGAATTTATCTATTAAATATGACGTGTATCAATTAACATGTTAGCATACCTATATACACCTAAAAGTAAAAGTATTTGCTTTTTACGACAACTAATGGCCAATTTGACATTTAACTCAGCTAATATCGCCAAAGTAGCTTTCTGACTTCAGCCTACATAACCTCACAAAATACGCCCATAGCAACACCTACCACCCAAATAACAACCAAATAGCATAGAAAATTGTAAAAAAAAGTACATTGATGAAGCCGATACAAATAAAAATTTTCAATGAAGCAGTGCGAAGAAGCTACCGTGTAATTTGAGAACGGTAAAACTCAACTTTTGGCGACAGTCGGGATGGATATACACTCATCGTATAAAGAAACGCAATAAATCGAGTGAAAAAGAAATTCAATACGATTTTGCGCGAGGATTAAATTTTGTACAATCTAAAGACGCAATCGGCAGCTGTTACAGTGAAGCTAACCGCCGAAGTGACGATATTCCTGGAATGGTTTAGATATACATTAATGAACGAATTGTTTGAAAGAAAAAGGTAAAAAAAAATTGACGTACAATTACGTCTATGGTATACTATATACATCCTTTGTAAAAATGTTAAAATATTATTAATAAATAAATAAATAAAAACAAATATAAAAGCCTTTTATTTCCCAATTTATAACAAAATTTTTACAGTGTTTTTTTTTATTTATGAAATAAACTAACTTATATTAAATTTTACTATTCTATTCTATTCTAATTTTAATAAAAAATAATATTTCTTAATTGTGTTAATTAGGAACCCCCCTAAACATATTATTATAGCTATAATAATACTTAAAACCTTATAACGTTATCTATACATAAATAATAAAAATTTGAATAAATTTCTTATAAGTTCTTCTAAGCTTTGGTCATAATATATTTGTTATTATCATAAATGTTTAGAATTTACGACTGGAAAGACAACGATATACAAATTTGAGTGATTTTCAAGGAATATATTTTTCTAAAAACAAACAATATAAAATTTATATTACTATTTACATTACTCAAGAGCGAGCTTTGTAAGTGTAACTCGTAAAACATAACCTCCGAATTCACGTCTCCGAACACTTTGTTTCGTATTTATCTCAGAGACCTTTAGAAACATAAATTTTATTAA
>HE671199.1:0-23530 GCA_000313835.2 Heliconius melpomene melpomene | reverse complement strand
AATTAAGTTACCCCGGGAACTTAGAACATGTTAGTTGTTTTACATAAATCTTAGTTACCGCTATTTGAAAACACGAGTGTAACCGAAAGATAAATGTAGTATTTAATATTTAATATCCTCGAGTGGGAATCAAACCCATTACCTGTCGCGTTTACAGTTTACATTCGTAGGACCTACTTTAGCCCCTGCATAATAAATAAATAAATTCCAATACAAATACAATAATTTTAAACATCATAACCAAACCAATTATACAGGAGTTCCAACGAAACTTTTGATCAAGCGACGCCACCGCCACAAAAGGGAAATTTACTCAGCAAATTACAAAATTACAATTCACATTACGCGGACAATATTTCAAACTAAATTGTCAACTCGACTCGAGCCCGAATCGATAATAATGCTGGGGTTTTACTCGAATATAATTAATGTCATTTACGTTTGCTATTTAATCAATCTCGCTGACAGACTGTCATTTTCGGTACTTTTCTTATGTATAATGAAGGTTCTTTCATGTTAAACCCTTTTAAAATCGTTTATAATGTATATTTATGAACAGGCCACGCCAGACGAGGCGTAGGGGTGCGACGATAAATGGGATAGGTTGTGGATTCGATTTCCACTTAAGGAAATGAAATATTTTCATCTTCTCGCTTTAGTAACGAGCCAACGTATAGTGTTGAGTTCCATCTCTATAATTCCTGGAAAGTGGGAAACGGAAGTGACATAATGGGAACGAAGCGTTTTAACACTAGTTTTCCACGTTCCCTCTGCCTATCTGTGCTATGTGCTGCCTATGTGCGGGATACAACCTGAAGCAAGCAAGAAATCTGAACGCGCTATTGTCGGGAACAGCAAGGAACTGGTTCGAATTGAGATTTTTTTTATATTGGATAGTCCATTTATTTTTTAAGCAGCCTATATAAGGCTACGTAACGTTAATCTTTCTCGTTTTTAATTTGGAAATATTATTCTAAAATTATAATTTTAATAAGAAGGTGAAGATTATCTCAAACAAAAACTTACATTAATTTTGACAAAAATTTTAAAAAAACATACAAAGTAGACCTCTTCGAGAGCTTCCTCTTCAAACTCAGTAAAAATCACTATTAGTCATTTCAGCTTAAGATTTCGTTAAAAATTTTAACTTTGTTAACAAAATTTAGGCGTCAGAAGCAATTAGCGTTTATTATACGTAGGTATCTTATAGGCACCTTTTCTGATAATTTACGGGAATGAAGAGTGAAAGTAGATTGAGTTAAAAAGTTTTTTACATACTTCTTATTATCTCAGTCGTGGCGTAAGGGAACAAGCGTACGACTGTAAACGTGACAGGTAGTGGGTTCGATTTCTGCTTGAAAAAATAAATATTTAATATTTTTATTTCCTTGCTTAGTTAATGAGCTCTGCCACAGCACGGTCGTAAGTTCCACCACTGAGTACCCCTAGTGTTGATGGAAAAGCGGGGAACGAAAGTATCTTAACACTAGGTTCCCAGATTCACTTTAAATATATAAATGATAATATTATTATTTTCTTGAAAAAAATTCCAACTATTTGTTGGGATAAAATAAGCAAGAAGCATGATATATTAAAAATTGCATCGATTCTATGCATTCATTTTTCATACATGCCGCATTTTAATATTCTCTCGAAGCTTTAGAGCAGTGAAATATTTATATTTCAAGAAATATGTTCTTTATTATCGATATAACAATTTATGTATAAATAATAGGAATTTTCTTTTAGAATCGTGGCGCTTTGGGACAGCGTCAGAGTGGTTGTGGGTTCTATATCTACTGGAGGAAGGATTATATCTAAAACTAACGACTCTCTCGCGGCTTCGCTCGCTTTAATTAGTCACTTATTCCTTCACTAATCATAATTACTTTGGTGTTGTAATAACATAAAAAAATCCATACATTTAAAATTTAATTAAGCCTGTGTTTAAATATTTTATATAACAGACTAAAATTTAAAAAAAATTGGATGCTTGATTGGATACATTAATAAATAATCCCAACAATAGAAATAATAACAATAATAATGCAATTTCTAAAATAGTAATATGCAATTTCTCCAGGCTAATGGCTAATCAAAATCAGAAAAGAAAATTGAGAACGGAATATCGTGACACTAGGTCTATCCTGCTATGCGCAAGGTTATCGTACCCACAACCATGACACTATAGTAAAATACTGTCTATACTTGTTTGAAAATTATTGTCAAAAAAAGTTTCTTTTACGAGGAAGAGGAAATGAAAATATTAAATATGTCATTTCATGGACTGAAAATTGAACTCACAACCTGTCCTGCGCCACAACGGACCTCACAAATAAAGTTATTTGAAAAACAAAAATAAGTCTAACAATAAAATCCAATTAAATTTAAACAATAAATAACTCAGGTGCCATAACTCGATGTGACAGTCTAACGGTAGGTAATTGTATCGAACATGGGTGGTCAATATAACGACAAATAGATAAAAGATCTTTATCTATCTATTCGAATAGTATCTAGCCATCAACACTGTTTCATACTTAGATGTTGTTATATAGGTATTAAATAGAAATAGATATTCAACGCCATAAGGCATAATGGGATCGTGTGCGTGATGATGCGTGAACCCACTACGGGTTTGATCGCTCAGGAAAATTCTTTACGTATTAAAAAAAATTAAGTTAAGACACTCCGTTCCGCGCTTTCTGCTCATTTTTCGTTCATTAGGTGTTGATAGGGAGAACTCAACGTGTTATCTACCAGAATGCGGAAACGAAAATAATAAAAAACATTAGAAATGCATGATATTTATAATGAAAAAACTATTTAACAAATTTTGATGAAACTTAGACGGTTTCCTAAGTTAAAACATACCACATTTAAATCAAGATTATCATCTCAATACGATATTTTAGTTTCCGAGACGTTGCATACAAACGTACATTCATTAATAAAACTTAGGATACGTGTTTGGGAGCATAAATAGATCACTCAAATATTATCCAATTAAATACAAATATTTCGAACTGATAACCTTATTTTTTTTGAAATCGGTTGAATATATTATTTCAATATCTACTCCAGTCAAACTTTCGAGCAGTTAAGAGGCACTACAACAAGTTTTCGTTCAAATATTTATGATATATACAAAAAATGAAGCGTAAATTTTCACAACGTGTGTGATAACACTTTACTTGAAAAAAGGTCGCGGATTTGATTTTATTGACAGAACCATTCATGTAGTTAAATAAATGTTTTCATAGTAAAGAGTGAAATTTTGAATGTCATCGTGAATAATAAAGATGTGATAATAGTGTAGGCGCAAAACGTGCTAATGTAAGCGCGGCAGGTTGTAAGTTCGATTCCCGCTCAAGGAAATGCAATATTTAATATTTTAATTTCCTCGCTCCGGTAACGAGACAAAGCTAGGTGTTGAGTTCCGCCACTCAACACGCAATACTCCCAGAATTCGGTGAAAAGTTGGGAACGCTAGTGTATGAATGGGAACGGAGTGTCTTAACACAAAGTTTGCTTGCCAGTCTGCTCACCCTGTTATATACGAGATGCAGTATGAAGCTAAAAACATGAGTATAATTATATGCAGTAGGTTCATCGGCTGTTTAACCAATTATAAAATTTCAGGTGGGTTCGACTCCCACTAGATGCAATGAATTATTTTCATTATTTCAAAATAGATTATTTTTGGCCTTTCTGCTAAGCGGCTAAGTTGTTATTTAAGTGTTTCGCTTCACTTCTAATATGATTTTTTTTTTCCAGGTATACCAAGACCACGAGTTACGTGGTACCTCGAAAATGTAGTGATAGACGACTCCTATGAAGAAAGAAAAGATGGTTTGACAGTCAATACTTTAACATTTCCCAATGTTGGTAGACAGCATTTAAATGCGAGATTGGTCTGCCAAGCATCGAACACCAACTTGGCCCCACCGGAGACCAAAGTTCTCATTTTGGATATAAATCGTAAGTATTTCGTTAGATTTTATTAAAAATTATTATAAATTTCTGTTAATTATGGACGAAAAACAAACTTGTATTAAACGTTCCTTAACTAAATATACGGTGCAATTTAAAAGTGAAACTACGACAATCACAGATGAAACTACTATCAGTTACATTATAATGATGTAACACAAATAAATGTACTATAACAACTAGCTTATATTGTTATTCAATGACGGACAGCCAACGGACAGGCATTATTGAATTTAGTAAGCTGAAATTTGGCATATAGGTAGGTTGAGGAGTGCTAAGGCCAGTCGTGATGCAAAGGTTCAAACATACGACTGTAAACAGGACAGGTTGTGGGTTCTATTCCTTCTCGAGGAAATAAAATATTCATAAAATATTATGCTGAGGATTTAGTGTATTAGCCCTAGATTCTCAGGCTCCTTCTACTTACTCAGGCTACTTTGGTGCTCGTGTGTGCAGGATACAGCGTGCTGTTAGAGAGTGTACTATATTTTGGTAGGGAAACGTGAAAAATAGGATTATCTATTTTAGTTCATAAAGTCGACGCAACCAAATAAGCAAGCGACTAGTAACTAAGAAAATTGTAATTCCATGTTTCAGTCAATATACGATTTATTATTAGAACTTTTCAAACAATATATTATGTTATTAGACAGAAATAAATTACGATATTTCAGTAAGTTGCTATTTATAAAAGCTCAATGGAGACTTCTTGAGCTCCTTCTTTAAAGGTATTAAAACGAGACGTACTCTTTCAATACACTTCCAATACATATATTGAAGTAAATATTTCATTCTTTAGAAAGTGAGCAATAAATATGTATTCGTAATTTTATACTACTTTTTAAGCTTCAAGCTGAATCCCGCACATCGCCTGGTAGATAAAGGGAAATTGAGAACCTAGTGTTAAGAATTCTGGTTGAGTTACAAAACTCAACGCCGCGCTTCGCATCGTTACCAGAGTGAAGGAAAAAGAGGAAATTAAAAATTTAATAATTTTTAATTTTCTCGAGTGGGAATTGAACCTACAACCTGTTACGTTTACCGTCGCACACTTGTGCCGCTGCGCCACGACTGGCCTCTTACAGTATTCAATACATCTATTCAAGTAAATATTTCATCCTATAGAGAGTGAGCTGAACAATAAATATGTATTCGTGATTTCTTTTTATTGTATACTATTCACAAAAGTTTAACGCTGAAATACAAATGTTATTTGCTTCTAGGAAAATATTGGCTCAATACAAATTGTCTCATATGGCTTTGTCTACGTGAATTTTAAATATAACCTGGTACATTCCAAATTTCATTCATTTTCACATTGAAAAACTTAAAAGTGATAATTGTGGGTTCGATCCCCAGGTCTATACTTCAGTAATTATTTAGCACAATAAAGCTGTCCCATCTAACACAAGCAAAAATTTGTTCCAGTAAAACCAATAACTGTCAATATCCTAACTAAAGAAAAGCAAGTGTCAGCTGACAAGAGGTACGAGGTCGAATGCAAGACGACAGGCTCGCGTCCCGAAGCGTCCGTCTCCTGGTGGAAGAACAACAGGCAACTCAAGAGGATGGCCAAAAACGTAACGCCTTTTGTTCTCTTCTACCGTACTGTAATTAATAGATTCTTTTATTTTTTTCTTCTATATAATGGAATGCTTGGTTTGGTTTGATTTGAGGGTTCCTTATTTTAAAGATTATATATATCCATCTAATTTATTTCTTTTTAACGTTAAATTTTTATAAAATTGAAATGATAAGATAAATATATGAATTGAAAAAATGAAATAATGATACAGATATAATATGTTGTGGGATTGTACATGTTTTTTTTCTATAACGGATGGTTGTTTGGGTTCCTAACTGAAAAGATTTTATTTTATTTTAACTAAAAAGATTTAGCTTAAATAAAATAGTGGGTACCATTTAAAATGAAACAAACTTATTTTTTTAAGAAAAACCTATTGTATGTATTCTATAAGTATATACACCAAAGTAATAGTTTCAAAATTGTTCCTAAAAATAATTCCATGTTTTAAATATTAATACATAAATATCGTATTAAGAATTGTAGAGAACCCTCTGTAGTGCAGCTCGAACTTCACCAGTTTTTTCAAGTATAACAACGATTCAAATTCATTATTGTTAATTTTGCAGGAAGTTCTTTGGTAGGGTTGATAATGGCCGCAACAATATGACAATGGGGAAGGCTTATTGCTTTATTTTTGCTTGTCAACTGTTTTTGTTTCAGTTGAAATATTTGCAGTTTATTTAGGTGTAAACGGTTCTTTTTGTTATGGTTGCTTTTTTATTTTGTTTGGTATCTAGTTATAAGAATATTATAACTAGATACCAAGGTACCAAGCATAGTAGGTAGAGGGAACCAGAGAACCTAGTGTTAAGATATTCCGTTCTTATTGAGACACTTCCGTTTCCCACTTTCCGCCGAATTCTTGAGGCACGGTGTGTTGTATATTAAAACTCAACGTCGCTCATTGATACTAGATCGAAAAAATAAAAATGTAAATATTTCATTCCCCCGAGTAGGAATCGAATCCTCAACCGTCGCTCTTACATTCACATACCTGTATCTCTGCGCCACGGTGCGGCGGCCTCTTAATTTTATTAATTAACGAAAAATTATAATAACTTAGAATATGTAATAACAAGGCGTAAGTATTAATTAAATATTAAGTGGACTTAGAAAAAATAATGAGAATTTAATATTGAAGTAAATGTTTTTAGTTTTAAGAGATGTTTTTTGTGAAAAGAATTGGGATCTCCTTTTAATTATTTTCATTAAGGCTTATATTAAATTTTATGCTTCATCATATTTTTAATTAAGCTTGCTAATTGTTATTAGTAAGAAGCCAGTTTGGCTTAGTAAGTATATGTATAGACATTTCAATTACTCTCAAGATATGAAGGTATTCAGAGGGAACCTAGTATTAATTCGCTCTGTTCCCCACTTCTTGCCCATTTTATTTTTTTAGTTTTCAAGCCCAATATGTGCGCTCCGGTGTGGCTTTAATCATAATATATTATACAGTTTCGACACCATATTTTATTTTACTTACAACATTCTAAAATAGAAGATCACATAGTGACGTACTTCTTCGTTTTATAGGCACATAAAAAAAATTGAGAAGAAAAAACTTCACAATTAAAGTGGAAAATGTGTCATATTGGGAACATAGTGTCCTAACACTAGGTTCCCAGATTCCTCCCTCCATAACTATATGCGAGGTACAATGTGAATCTAAAAGAAAACTTATTTATATATTTTTAAACAGTTTTCCGAAAACAACGAAACACTCAGCGTGCTGAGCCTCGTGCCCGCGGTGGAAGACGACGGCAAATATTTGACTTGTCGAGCTGAGAACAAGCACATCCCCGACTCCGCTATAGAGGACAAGTGGCGTCTTAATGTACATTGTGAGTATTGGACATGTTTACACATATTTTTAATGTCAATAGTTTTTTGTAGTCTTGTTTTGGGATAGGTTCTCATTCTAGATTTGTTCGAATTTCTTTTTTTAGCTTCACGCTGTATATGTACTGCAGATAGCAGACTAGGCAGGAGAAACCTGGTTGCCCACTTTCTGCCGAATCCTGGAGGCATTGCGTGTTGAGTGAAGGAACTCGCCTAGTTCTGATACCAATGCCGCGTTTTGCCTTGGTACCAGAACGAGGAAAAAGAACATAGTAAATATTTCATTTTCTCGAGTAGAAATCGAACCTATATCGCGTGTCGCGCTTATTGTCCATGCGCCATAACTGGCCTCATTGAAAATAACTTATTTGTTAAAAGTGTATTTTTTGATAATTATGCATAATTTTAAAACGGAAACTAGGATGAAATATTTCTGAACTAAAAATTTGCATGATATGTAATTAAAAGTTGTGAAAGTGCTCATTTTCTATCAAAATATAGGGAGGCTATTTTAAAAATATACTAGAATAGATAGAAAATTTTAACTGTGCATGTCAGTTTAGATTATGTGCATAAATAACCATAATTAGACTCTTAATATTTTGAAGTTGAAGTCAACAATCCAATTTCTATTTCAACTTCTTTAATCTTCTTCAATCTATATTTAATTTCTTTATAAATAGCATAAGAAGGCGTGATATTT
Source organism: Heliconius melpomene melpomene (assembly GCA_000313835.2). Classification (NCBI taxonomy): domain Eukaryota; kingdom Metazoa; phylum Arthropoda; class Insecta; order Lepidoptera; family Nymphalidae; genus Heliconius; species Heliconius melpomene. The sequence goes on along the minus strand of HE671199.1, from coordinate 15,404 downwards.
TTTTATTATTATAACGATATAGGTAATATTTAACTCGCACTAATCTCCCTCTTTTAAGATTTTTTATTTATTTCTGCACTGAAATTAAATTTTACTTGACGTAAATTTTATACGTGATTTTATTGAGGTCGTCATAGCGCATGTATGGATTCAATTCCTACTCCCAGAAATTATTTACATTTCTACGCTCAGGGAATAAAACTAAGCGTGGCAATGATCCAGCCATTCAACACACAACGGATCGTAAACCAAGAGGAACCTAGTACCTTAACACTAGATGCCTAGCCCGCTAAATGCAGGATAAAGCGTGAAGCAACATATTAAATATTAAACCATTACTCTATTATTCTTTTTTAAATATTATTACAACACTATTCAAATAAGCCATATTGGTCCACCGTGGGCGTATCGTAAACAACAACACAATTGTCCACGGGAAAGTTGCCTTACGCAGTTAAGTAGCTATAAAGATGTTCCGAATCAATCTACATTCACACCATTTATCATTGTTGACGAAGATAAATAAATCTCTTTAAGTATAGAGGAGGCCGTGATTTAAGATTTATTTTTTGAATCTAAGTAGGTTTTATTTGTGGATTACTTAACTGTTGAATATGGATTCAATGCAGGTTTAGTATAATAGAAAATGATGCTCTAGGAGTAGTAGACTGTGGGTTCGATTAACATTCGAGGAAAATAAATATTTAGTACCTATTTTCATTTTGCTCGCTCTGGTATGTACACTAATAAGTAATAACACCCAATGTCTCTATTAGGGGATGGGGAACGAATGTCTTAATGGGAACGGAGTGTCTTAATATTGGGTTCCATAGTTTTGGTTAACATTTGATAATAGAACGTAATTCCACATTTTATTAACCAGATTAAGGAACTGAACTTATTCAATTTACAAATATAATGTTTACGTAAACTAAAAAATATCGACTTGAAAAGGTTTGCATTTTGAGTGAATACATTTTTTTTGGTGTCAGTGCCACCGGAGACAAATATAGTGTTATTAATGCTTAAAATTCTAAATACACGAAACAAAATGGATAAAAAAAAATATAAAAGAAATACCAAGGTTGATAAGGAATCCAAAAACAATGGATTCTTAATAGTAAAATAGCTAATTCAACTTCCTCTCGCTTAAAAAATAAATTGGTTCCCTAAAAAAATCCTGAAAGAACGAAAAGCCAGAATTGCAAACAAAACATTTCATAATATTATTTTTATTTGACAAAATGAATAAGACTACTAATTTACATCTCCATTAAAAGAAAAATAAAAGTTGGGAACGTCGGACGTTGAAATCGTCGTGACATCTTAAAAAATCGTGAAAATTTTCAAGAGCCTTCAGGAGCTCGGGAGAGAGGATTTTAATAAATCTTAAAAAATGACACGTAGGTTAAGAGGGCGGAGTTAAAACCTCTCTTAGCGCTAACTTTGAATTAAATATACATTCATAATATTAAATGAAACTAGTTTAGAGAAAATTTCATGGTAGATTTTTTGGCAATTTCGTATTTTTAACCTGTGTGCAGTATTTTATATTTTAATTGATGGATTTAATGGTTAGATTCGTAAATGCGACGGTTGTGAGTTCGATTCCCACTCGATGAAAGGATTTTTTTTCATTTACATTCGCTCTTTTAACAAGACAAAATGCAGGATTAAGCTCAGCCACACAATATGTTTACTTACTTGAAAATCCGAAGAAAAATTTGGGGCTTAAAAATTCCTTTTATAAAATGCACAATTTTTTCCAGATGTACCGATAGTCGATTTGAAAATGGGATCAAACTTGAATCCAGATGAAATAAAAGAAGGTGACGACGTCTACTTCGAATGTACTGTGAAAGCTAATCCGAAAACTCATAGGCTTGTTTGGTTTCATGATGTGAGTATTTATACTTATAACATATATATAATACCTATGTATGTATTTTGAAGTCGGTTGTAGCCTAGGGGTATAAGTGTGTGACTGTACGCGGCTGGATATGGGTTCGATCCCCACTTCAGGGGACAAGATATTTAATATTTTCATATCTTCGCTCTGGTGATGTAGCAAAGGCAATGTCTCCAGAATTTAGTGGAAAATGAGAAACGGAGAGTCTTAACACTAGACCTTACCATTTAATATGTATTTTAACCCTTAACTGGTATCGTGGGGGACGGGCTAAGGGTTGATATCATTATTCTAGTTGTTAAGTGATAAGAACTGGCGTGGATGACCAATTTTCTACATTGTCACGTGTTCCATAACAAAATTAAATATCTAGAATCTTTATCTGTCATTGGATTTTAACGTCAGAAATTCAGACATTTTTCCATGTAGGTACACTAACTTGATTTTTTTTCCTCTTTATAAATTCTATTGAAATTCTTCCAGAACACAGAAATATTCCACAACGAAGCGGCAGGAGTGATACTAAGTGCACAAAGCTTAGTTCTACAAAGTGTGACGCGAGCAGCGGCGGGCGACTACACATGTATGGCGGCTAATAGTGAAGGCAAGGGGACGAGCAATCCAGTGTCCTTATTAGTTAGATGTAAGTATTTTTTTATAAATGAGGAACCGAAGTGTCTTAATAGGAACGGAGTGTCATAACATTAGGTTCCCATGTTGTCTCTAGTCACCCTGCTATGAGCGGGATACAGCGTGAAGCTTAAAAAAGTATTTTACTTGATTGTGTATTTTACTAGATATCACTTACGACTTAGCCCGATTGGAAAAAAGGAGATCTTAGTAGATATCTTTTTTTATTATCATAGTGGAGCTTCACTTCACATGCACAAACACTTCCTCCTCCTCCTTTAAAAAAATAATAACAAACGACAGTGATTTAAATTAATCTTAGCTTAAAACAATAAACTACAAAAGAATTTGATAGTCAACGAAACAAAAGAGAATATATAACCTTTCAAGTTTTCTTTTGAGGCACCTCCAAGAAACGTTCCATTATACGTAACTAGATTCATTACTCTATGTTTTCCAAAGAACTTGGATCAAAGCGCAGTTGTTTATAAATATGCATTTTATTTTAAATTATTCATTCAATTTTAAATTATTCATTTTTTATAAATATGCATTTTATTTTAAAGAATTCATTCACTTTCTGTTCAATTCGTAACTCAACGCCGCAATTTGTCATGTTACCAAATCATATAGGAAAAATATCGAACTCACAACTGTCGCGCTTAATTTTAATTACTTATTAGTGTCTGCTTAATTAACATATCAACCTTTCAACATAATGTACAAGTAATACGTTAATACATCTGCGGTTGTTATAATATATAAACATATATATATACTAAAATATAATATAGAGGTCGTGGCTCGTGACTTTAATATACGACGGTTGTGGGTTCAATTCCCACTCGGGGGAATGAATAATTTATTAATCTGTTACCAAGACCCATTCGACACGCTTTGCATGCCTTGAAAAATACGACTGAAAATGGGGAACGGAGTGCCTTAATAATAGGTTCCCTTTACCTACCCTACTATATGCGGGATTCCGCGTAGAATTGAAAAAAAATACTAAAATATATATTTATTTGCAAATCGTTTCATTCAAAATGAGAGAAAATTATGGAAATGAATTATCGCAGTAGACAGCACGAGATAGGCGTTTGTACTGCGGTCGGTGTGTCGTGCGACTAATGTATGTTAACATGTCGGTTGAAAGGATCATTTTATTGAATGCACATATAAATTTATATAATGACGACTATGCAGTTTTTGCAGAGAGAGTTTTAAAGAAAAATTCTCTCTTTTCTCCACATTTTAATTGTTTGAGGAGAATACGCCGTACTGAACCTGTAAACCTAATAATAAGCCTTATCAACAAATATTAAACTTAATTTTTGTTATGTATTCATGTATTGATTTAAGTATAATTATAATCCATAAATGTTTAGGTTGGCAATCCGGGCAAAATAAAAAACTAATTGTTACTATTTAGTATTTGCACATTGAGGGATAAAGCTAAAAAATATAATAAATAAGCAGAGTTTAAATTCAATCTAAGATTATTTAGAATACCGACACGACACAAAACTTGCCATTGGGAGAGAAACATTAAAATTATTCGCACACTGAACTTCTTTAAAAATTTCCTCCAGTTTGAAAGATGTTCAACTTTTAAAAACGCTTTCCGCTTCTTTAGTAGATAAAAGTGCTGTTTCAAAACTTTTGTAGTTTTCTATATAATTTGTCCAGGCGTTTCGTTTTGTTTGTTTTTTAAAGTGTGTAGAGAAGCGATATTGCTTTATAATAGACGAACTTTAACGCATTACCTATAGTGTTTAGTGAAGTAAAGAGGATTAATAAATAAATTTTTAACAAAAAGAAAAACCGACTTCTAACAACGAACTGAAAAGTGAAAAATAATTTTACAAAGATTTTATAATTTTAAAGTCGGTGTCAAACTAATGCAACAACCTTACTGAATTAGTACTACCTGCAGATGCTAACTGCCAAATTTCATAATTATAGGTCAACCAGGAGTACCATTTTAATTTTGATTCCCTTTATATACAAATAAAAAGCCATATGTTTTTTAAGTAAATGTAGAAATACGATTTTTTTAGGAAATCAAGGGACCGTAGATCTAAGTATATGGTTTGAATTTCAATTCGATATCTCGAAGCGTTCCTGAGATAAAGGCTCTTGACATACAGACGGACGGACAACTAAAATATCTTAAAATAGTTCCTTTTTTCTTTAAAATATACGGAACCCTAAGTTTTTAACTCAAAAAAATTCAAACTCCAATGTTAATAGAATGATATGAGATTTTCATCGTAAATAGCATTTGTATAAGACCACCTACTACATAGAACTGGTCATTGCACTCAGACCAAGTTATATAACATAGTACTACCGGCTTTTATCCCGTACAAAGGTTGTAAAATTTTACAAGGCGCTGTTAGAACGTAAAACGGTTATGGCGAAATATTTTGACCGAGACCGTCTTTTCAAAAGGTAGCCTTATTCAAATATCTTTTGTGTTTTAAATCTGTTTTAAAATGTATTAATAATATTTTTTGAAAAGAATATATAAAAGTATATTGTTGAGGCATAACGCGGCGTTGAATTCTGCTACTTGCCACGCGATGCCTGCAGGATTAGGCGGAAAGTGGGAAACGGAAGGGTTTTAATGGAAACGGATGTCTTCTTAACACTAGGTTCCCATTTTCCCAGATTCTCTCTGCAGGATACGGCATCAAGCTAAAAAAAATTTTCAGACAATTTTTTTAGCTTTTTGTGCATGACACAAAAATAAAAGTACTAATAGGCATTTACACTATCTCTTCGATTTAAGGACATACCAGAAGTCTATCCAATAAATAGAACCTACAACTATCATTCACTAAAGATAAAATAGAGTAATTTAGTTTATTTTTTTTATTTTCCGAAATTTTCAATTTAGTTTAATTTAAAAAAAGCGTCACCCCACACTGTTATTACACGAAACCAGAGGCCAAAACAACAGTTTTATTAGATCCATGATTGTGATCGGGTTGTATGAATTGTAATAGAATTTTTGTTATTCATTCCAGCTGTTGTTGGAAGTTGGACTAATTGGATTAGGTTAGTTTATTTATCTGATCTAACCTTTTCATTTGTTTCTTTGGAGTGTTCGAAAGGTTTTTGTAAAATATCCCAAATTGAAGAAGATGACGTTTTTACTTTCAAGAGTATTTAATACACTGATTTTCATAATAATTCATAAAAATCATTTAAATGGCTGATGGTACGTTTTGCATACTACCATTGCGAATGTATTCTATGAAAATGTTATATTTCAAATATATATATGCACATACCATATACTGTTGTTATCTAACCTGACTGGATTAACAAGATGTGGGGTCCCATTCATATAGGCAGCGTGGATAACAGAGATAACAGAGATCTATTACTGAATTCTCAATGTATCTTGCTCAAAATGAAAGGAAATAATCAATATATATTCTTTTTTTCGTTAGTAAAATAGAAAAAAGTAAAATACAATGAGGCAAAGTTTCTATACACTTCACATTCTAAGAATAAATATTATTTTTCTATAAAATCAAAGAAAATAGAGAAATCACCATATAGTATTCATTATTATGAACAACATCCTTTTTTCTAATTGGAGTTCGAACTTCCACCCATCATTGTTAAGTCTACAATGACATCAGATATCACTATACCATCTATATAATCATCTAAATTCTCTTCAAAATAAATAAATCCCCTATTACACGAACAGCCCAGCTACGACGCCAACATAAATTAGGCGCACGACACACCGACCGCAGTACAAACGCCCGTCTGGTGCTGTTTGCCGCGATATTTCATTTCGGTAATTTGCCCTCATTGATGACATCTATTATAGCCTATTATAGCCTTATATACTGGAGATTATAGTAATGTTGGTAATTACATTATTTAGATTGAAATGCCCCAGGGAACCTTTAAGTGTATATGAGATGGTCGTAGGTTTGATTTCTGTTCAAGGAAATGAGGATATTTAAAATTATTTACACATGCGGCGTTGAGTTCCGCCAATCAAGATTCATTATCTTGAAAATTTGGCGGATAGTGGATTACGCATAACCTTAAAAATAATTTTCTACTATCTAACCTAATAAGCGAGAAAAGCTGATATTGGTAAGGCAAAGCGTAAAATATTGTTAAATATATAATTTATTTGAAAATATTATTTATTCTCTATATCATATCTCTTTTATCCTAGATGCTCCTGTATGTGCGGAGCGAAAAGACAACGAGCTCTTCGGAGCACTGAAGCATGAGACCGTCTCACTACATTGCTCTGTTGACGCTAACCCTGCACTGGTGTCCTTTCATTGGACCTTCAATAATTCTGGGGAACAAACTGAAATACCTCCAAGGTAACGTGAATATTTAGACAGTAGCAACTGTAAACACGACGATTGTGAGTTTGATTTCCATTTGAAAATGAATTATTTCCATTTATCGTTTTTACGTCACAAACGCATTATCTTAACTTTGTTTAATCTGCGATATGCGGGATACAGCGTGAAGGAAACAAACTTTTTTTTTATTTCACGCAGATTATACAGCAGCCACGGGCACACATCGACCCTCAACTACACACCCACTACCGACATGGAGTACGGCACGCTCGCGTGCTACGGTGAGAACGCGGTCGGACAGCAGAAGGTGCCTTGTCTATTCCAGCTGGTGGCTGCAGGTGAGGGGAAGCTAATGAATTTTGTAATTTGGCTTAATTTTGATATAATATTTTATTTGTTGAGGATATTTTTTTTCTAAGAAAAAAATTTATTATTAAAGTTATTTGAATTTGAATTAAGTAAATGATCAAATTGTAAAAGTATATTTTATTTTAATAGTGGATTATTACTTGTCTATCTGTTTGTACACCAATATCTTCTATACTATTGTATAGATTTGAATATCACTTTTTTAGTTATTAAACCTGGGCAGGAGATAAGCTATAGATTATTTTGAAAACTGGTACACCTCATATAGTTTTATACAAAAACAGTAGAACCAAACTATAAAAAATATAATGTAATAAGTTTTTCTCGACGATAAAAAAATAAATAATTCATGAAATTAGAATATTGAGAAAGTATAATCTCTAGAAGAAGGCAACTAGTCATTTATAATTCTTACTATATAATCTAATGTCTGTTTAGGTCGTCCATTTCATCTCCAAAACTGTACAGTAGCGAACCAAAGCCTCGACTCGCTGTATGTGGAGTGCGTCGAGAACTTCGACGGTGGCTTACCGCAGACTTTCCTCATGGAATTACTTGAGCTACCTTCATTGATTGTAAGTTTTTATACCTGTTTTTAACATTTTGTAGCGTAGTCATTTTGTTTTTCAAGATCAGTCGTGGCACAGGAACTCAAATGTGTGACTGTAAATGCGACAGGTAAATGGGTTTTATTCCCACTCGAAGAAAAAATATTTATATTTTTATTTTTTTGCTCTGGTGTCGAGAAAAAGTGTAGTGTTGTACCCTATATTATGGGGGATAAAGCTATATTTTTAATACATGCTAACCTCCACAGGTCCGTTACAATGTTTCAACCAACCGAACTCCTCCATACTTTGAAATCCGCGGCCTGCCACCAGGTGTTAGCTACAGGATAGACTTATACGCGGTGAACGCGAAAGGCAGGAGCGACGTGTCTACTATAGAAACCGTCACATTGAAGGGACAAGCGAAATATACTGGTGAGTTTAATTTATCTATCTATCTATCTTTATATTCTCTTATTTTTCAATTCCACACAGTATCCCGAATGTAGCAGGGTAATCATAAGGGGCTTAGTGTTGATACACCCCACTCCCCTCTTTCTGCCGTATTCTGGAAGCATTGTGTCACTGAGCCACAACTGGCCTCAATTCTAAATATGTTACTTGTTAGTAAATTCTTATGGTGGATTCGAATCCGCTACTTTAGCGATATATCATATACAGTCCATTTTTACAACTCATATAACGGAAAATATGTCGATCTACATTTTAATATTTTTTCATAACGGTGGTTCTTTTTTTATTATTCATATGTTTTTAGTATCTTATATATTTTTATATACCATTACGTATTATGAGTCATATTATATTGGTCTTATCATATTTTTACATATTAGGAAATTTATACATATAGCTTCACCCGCAACTCTGACAATCACCATTCCCGAAATTTCAAGAAATCCTATTATTTTGAGATTTATTTTCATTGGCCGTTAACGCAGCCATTATTAGCAACGAAAAATCCCCAAATATGAGTTATCGACTATTAAAAGAAGGTTTTGACAGAATTCTTTCAATAGTAAGAAGCCAGTCGTAGCGCAGGGGTACAAAACTGTGACTGTACACGAACCTGGTCTGGGTTCGATACCCACTCGAGGGAATTTAATTATTATTTAAATTTACTATTTTATTTCTTTGCTCTAATGTCAAGGCAAATAACGGGAACTGAATTACGCCACTCAACGAGCAATGTTTCCTGAATTCGGCAGAAAGTAGGAAACAGAGATTTTAATGCTAGGCAGGCAGAGGGCCTACCCTGCTACACGCAAGATACAGCATGAAGATGCGTATAGCTATATATTCAATTTTTCAGCTTATTTTTTTCTTTCATAATACAAAATATTCATAATAATTAAAAACATTAGTTCTCTCATGAAAATAGAGCATAAACTGTTTAATCAATTTTCCCTGGATCTCACTAGAGCCAACATCCGTTTATAAGCTTCATTTGCCAAACAATTTTATTAAAAATCCACTTAAATAGCATTAATTTAGCTCGCATGCTTGAAAACTTGTTACTCACTTAGCCTTCAAAAGGAGTTTGAAATTCGCAAACGTTGAAATTTTCACAACTTTATTACCTGCCGTGTTTAATGCGGGAATTTTGACGGGAAATTAAAAGTTATCCCGCTGAAGTCGAGTGTTTACTTTGTGACTGTTCATATTTTGTTAAAGTGTTGACTGTTGATTGAACGTTCACTGTACTCGTTTGGTAAAGTTTCAATTAGTGGAAATAGCAAAGCAGTTTCACGCTTATTCCCGCGTAGCACTTTTCCACTTTCTACCTTATTTTCGTAACATTGCGTGTTAAGTGGCGGAATTAAATGTTTAGTCCGCTAAATCGGTTACATTTAAAAGTAATTTAAATTACATAATTTCACTGAGAGAACCCATAACCATGTATTTACAGTTAGATACTGTGGAAGGTTTGTAGGAATATTAAGATAAACACAATTAAATGTTCAAAAACACACCGTTCTGCATTTTCCTAGGCAATCGAACTTAATTCCAATAAATGATTTTTTATTATTTTATTTACTTTTAAATGTAGCTTATGTTTGGTTCCCAGGTTCCCTTCTTACCCTAAAATACTAAATACTTAATATTTGTCTAACAGGTGAAAGTAGCCCGTTAGGCATGTCACCAGTACTAGCATCTATAGCAGCGATGTCAGCGTTGATGGCCACAGCGGTGTGTGGGATACTTGCTATACTCTACAAAAAGCATGTGAATCGACATCGACATTTGCCCGCCAAGCACGCTCCGTTGAGGTAAGTTTTTTTTAAAGTTCTCGCTGTATCACGCACATGACAGCCAATTTACTCCAATTTTTAAGACATTGTTTGTTAAGCGGCAGAACTCAATCCTTTGCTTTGTTTTGTTACCTGAGCGAGTAAATTAAAATTCTTCATTCCCCCTTGTCGTTGAAGTTTTCACTTCTATGAAGCCTATAAATAGTATTTTAAAAAAAATCATACATATTTCGGTCGTTTCTGCTTTTGAGATATTTAAAATTTCTCTTTATGTTACCGAAAGAAATACTAAAAAAACTATTACTATAGTGTTAGTTTACTCGTCATCAACAGTATTTTTTTACACCCTATACTTGTCTGATATGTGAATATGTACTATTTGTAGCTTTGTAGATTTTCGCTGTATTTCGCACATAGCAAGGTAAACAATGGAAATCTAGATATCTATTGCTAAGACACTCCGTTTCTCACTTTTCGCCAACCACGCTTTTACCACTGCACCACAATTAGCCTAATTATAAACAGCCTATCAAAAAATCCCCTAAAACTCCACAAAAAACTTGAAAACATGTAAAAATAAAACTCCTATCAGACAAAAGATTTAATTTATCTATTTCTATCTCCACATACCAATGTACAGAAACGCTCGAACCAATTGAAATTGGTCTAAGCCCAAAGCAGGTATGCGATAACCAGACCGGAACTTCCCCGAAACAGGGTAGAGCCGATTAAAAGATTTGCACGACGCCTCGCTAGCGCTATGAATTGTTTTACATCTGGTGGGACTTGGTGGGTCCTAATTTGTCCACCAATTTTAATGTAAAAATGGTATTAGATGGTGAATGGGTCTTTTTTTGAAAAATTAAAAATAGAGATCAATTTGAAATTGCTATTTCTATTGAATTAATCATAATATTATTAGTTAGTAGTAGTTAGAGAATTTGATTAAAATCTATTTCGTTATTATAATGATATTTATACTTAGCTACCTCAGTATTAATATATAACTCTGTCGTTGAGGCCCGTCGTGCCGTAAGGGCACAAAGTGTTAATGTAAATGCGATACGTTGTGGGTTTGATTCTCAGTTTAACTGAAACATTTGATATTTTTATTTCTTCGCTGTGGTGTTGAGGCAAAACGTGGCGGTGAATTATGCCACCCAACACTACATGCCTCCAAAATTCGCCCTAAAATAGGGAACAGAATGTCTTAATGTCTTAACGTGAAACTGGAATAAACTCTGTCGTTACTGAGTAATAGACTGACAACAGACTGACAAAGCTATTGGGCTTCTAGAGTTACATATGGGTATGTAGGTTAGAGAGAAAGCATAATACTAACATATTTCTCGAAATTCTTACGGGAACAAACGGAATTTTCCATTTTACGTTATAGGATCCACTAATAAAGATATAGTCGACGACTAGCCTTATATAAAGGCTTTGAAACTTTTTATCAAATTTGTTTGAAGATTCCAATCTCAGTCACCTTTAAACTAAGGTCGTCTCGTGACTGAGCTAAATATCAAAATGTCATTATAGAATTTGTACCTTCAACTTATTGAAATATTATAATACTAGCGACCCTCTTGCGGCTTCGCCCGCTTTAACTACTGGATAATTCATATAATGTATGTTTGCAAAGCACTCAAGATAATGTGAAAATTAATTAAACCCTAATGCAACCCGAATTTTCGTAGTTTCAATAAGGATTTTCCAATTGTTTTACTAAGCAAGAATTTTTTAGTAGTACTTATTAAAATATATTTAAATGACTATTTTTAGATAGTTAAATGACTATTTTTAAACAAAAGAAATTATAATCAAAACCTACCTACTAATAACTACTACAAAAAATATCAAACCAAATATATCGCGCTGAAATAATACATTCAACTCCAATTATCCAATACGTACAAACGCATCTACATCTTTGTTGCTATAGAGGCAGGCGGGTTTTTTTTTTTCGAGCTTGTGGTTAATGCTGAAGAGGATATTCTGTCCCTGATGAAAAGCAAGCACTACGTGGCTGGCTGTGAAGAAAATTAAATAGAATGCATCGGCCGGGAATCGAACCCGGGCCGCCCGCGATGCAGCGGATGTGTGAACGGCGTGATGTGTCAACAATTAAGTGCGTTTTTCTCTAAAACTATTCGCAATTTTGAAATAGTGTAAAAAGCTAATTTTATTCTCGTTTAACGTAGAAAATTAATAAAGTATTTTAAAGGTTAAGGATTAATATCATTATGGAAAAATATCCCTCACAATAAAAAATATATTGAAATTACAATTTTTAGACAAAAATATGATCACTACACGTTATTCTTAAAAGATACGAATATGCTCTCGCGGACTTTTTTGTAGATCTTATTAAGAGGAACAATACTCCAGTACATTATTTTCATGTAGTACTTACCAGTAAAGCAGCGCATGCGCGAAAGTGTCTCAACGGGTAGGACTTTATACACATTTATCGTATTTATGTTAATTTATAAACCTTCCTTGAGAAATATTTGACCGAATGGTGAAAACCGCATCAAAATCCGTTGGGTGGTTTAGAAGAAGAACAGTTAGAAAGTTCAGACAGACACGAAAAGCGACTTTGTTTTATAAGATATAGGATAGGATAGGTACAGGTTACTGGCATAGTTAAAGGTTAGTTCTGGTATTGGAAATTAAGTTTTTATTTTTATCCATTTTTGTCGTCTACACAATTTCATTTATATATCATAAGCATTCTGCCAAGAGAAAATCGAACCCACAATCAATCAAAATTTTATAAAATACTTGAAATTAAATGAAAAAAAATTGAAATTAAAATACGTGAAAAAAAATTTTTTTTTAAATAATAATGTAAGCAGAGGGAACCCAGTGCGTATCGAGATATTATGTGTTAAGTGCCTGAATTTCCGCCAAATTATCTAGACATTTAATGGCGGTGTCGTGGCGGATCTTAGCGACGCATTCCGTATACAGAGCGGAAAAATAATTAAAATAAATTAAATAACCGCTACGATCAAACCCACATCTCTCGCTTACAAACAGTCCTCATCACTGCGCCACCACAGCCTATAAAAAAAATACTTATTAACTTAACTATTTTTCTTAGCGAATCAATGTACGCGGAACGAAGCGGTCAATGCAGTACTCCCGTGAAGACCGAAGCTCGTCCCGCTCCCGAACCTGATCCTACAGACGACGCTGATCCTGATATAATACCAAATTTATATGGCAAGTATAGAAATAAATAAAAAGCATATTTTTTATTTCAAAAGAGATTCATTATTCACTAGTTGAGGCCGGTCGTGGCGCAGAGGCACCAGTGAAATGCGATGGATGTGAGTTCGATTTCCACTCAGGGAAACGAAATATTTAATATTTTCATTTAATCCCTCTGGTAACAAGACAAAGCGCACAATATCTCCAAAATTCGGCAGATAGTAGGCAACGGATATGTCCTAACACTAGGTTCCCAGGTTCCCTCTGCCTATTCTGCTATTTGCGGGATACAAATTATTTTCAGGTAAACAAATATTTAACTTTTTAAGATATTTTCTAAAATAGTATATTTTTTGCAACTAAATACCATTTTGTGTTATTTAAGTATCTTTAAAAGCTTAGAAGAATATTTCTTTTAAAGACCTAACTATATCAGCAAGTCTAAAATTCCAACTTCTCAAAGCAAAAATATTTAGCGAATTTGTACTAGACAAAGAAAGCCTTAGTTTTTCTTTATGAGATTTTTATGTAAATTTCATTTCTAAGAATGAAAATTTCTCCTGGCCAGTGATAATATGAGGTGTCACATTACCGCATGTATGATAGCTAAACATGATTATGTGTGGGTTCGATTCCCATTCAAGGAATGAACTATTTTTATACACTTGCCTGCTTTATTTGTAATATACCAACTAAAAAATAGCATTTGATAAAAAGAAACGTAAATAAAAAAAGGAAAAAGAATCGAATCCACGCCCCATAATGATAGGGCGAAATCCGTTAGGTAACGTCGTTAGCAATTCAATACCCGGCTACGAAATAACCATTATGACGCTTCATTTATTCACAGAGCTCAATACAAATCGCACGACAGTGATTCTGTGAATTCTGACACCTTTCATTTCTGCTGGAATTTTGAATTTAAACGCGAATTTCAGCTATTTCATGTCTTCTTATAATTTATATCTCTTATTTAATAAATAAATCGGCTTCACACTGTAAAAGTTTATATTATTAAAAATATTTTCATTTCTTCCCTCTCGTAACAAGCCATAGAACATTCGGGATCTATGCAAGAATAACTCATCACATATACATAATATATCCAATACCTCCAGAATTTATCGGAAAATGGGGATCGGAGTGTCTGCGGGATACATCGTGAATCTGTTTTTTTTTTTAAATTTATTTACATCTAAATCTATCCAACAGAAAGAAGACCGGTATCGAACGGCTACATGAGCCTGCAGCGACCGCCGTCTAACGGCAAGGTCCGTGAGGTCAGCGACGACGCCCGCTCGGAGCCCGACGGCGGTGGATATTACGCTGACTTCAGGAAAAAGGACTATAAAATACCTTTGACTAGTGTATGTATATGTTTTGGGTAATTAGTTACTTTAATTGTAAACGTGATTGTCGTGAATTCGATTCCCATTTGGAGGAATAAATTATAAAAATAATTAATTAATTAGTTATTTCCATCTTGCCCTCTCTGGTAAGAGTTGCTAATAAATTGTTCATTTGTTTATTATCTAACAATAACTAGGTTATTGTTATGTTTAACGTTATGGTCAAACACGTCGAAATTATTACATATTATTTTTGTTAATACTAACTTAATACAAAAAAAAAACCACGGGAAAAAATATAAATGTATAATATCTAAAATGAAAACATATAAAAAAATTCTAAGCTACAGAAAGAAATAAACCTGCAAAAACCTCTCTTACCCAATTAGCCTGTTATTAACACCAACAGAATAGAATCTAACACACTTGAAAAGAAAATTTCGTATAAATTTTTACACCGCCAATTTATGTGGTCTTTTTTTAATAAAAAAAACGCAATTATGTGCACCACTGAAGTATGTTTTCATTCAGAATGAAGTGACTTTTTATGTTGAACACAATAGCAAAGTAAATACAATATATACTCGTAGTGTACGTTCACTTACTAGGTCAACACTATTTTTCCGAAGCAGCCACAATTAGTGTTATGTAGGCCAAGCATTTAAATTACTTTCATATATTTTTTACTCTGCTTAATGATGCGACACTACCCTCTAATAACGTTGGTTTATTAAAACTTTGAGATTCGCTCTTGA
>HE671198.1:19344-42502 GCA_000313835.2 Heliconius melpomene melpomene | reverse complement strand
ATACTTTTTTTTTTTTTTAATTTTAAAACTACATCCACGGGCGCATAGTTGCCCGTGCCTTTTTTTATTTTAAGAAAGTTCTTTTAATGTGGCGTACTTAATTTTGGGACAATTTAAACTGTACTTATATCTAGAGCTTATACTAGAGGGGTTGGATGAGACCCCTACCATTTCGGAGATTTCCAAGATGGGCTCTTAGCCAGCTCAACGTGGAATTCGTAAAAGAAGCATCCATTGTTGCGAAGTGGTGCTCTCAGGGGACCATAGAAAGCTCTGGCTCCAGCGTTAACGAAACAGCAGATCAGATGTGTGAAGCCATGACGGCGGTATGCAATGCGGCCATGCCAGTCCGACGAAGCGTAGTCCGACGCCGAGTATACTGGTGGACGTCCGAAATTGCGGACCTGCGGACGTCATGTAACCGGGCCAGACGGGCATACGTAAGATGCAGGAGGAGAAATGGTGTAGACACTACTCTCCAGGACCAGTTAAAGAGTTTACAAGGAAAAGAAAAAATCTTTACAGCTCGCCATTCGTCTAGCCAAATGCCAAGCGCGGGAAGGGTTGCTAGCGAGTCTAAACAAGGATCCGTGGGGGCGCCCATATCTCGCTGCACGAAAAAAATTGCGAGTCCAGAGTGCCCCGGTAACGGAGACCCTAACTACAGCCTTCCTCTTACACATTGTTGCAGAGTTGTTCCCAGAGCTACGTAATTTCATCCCTCCTAGGATCGCCCCTCTCTCAGCGCACGAAGGAGAACTTGTGGTGCCTTTAATTACCGAAGAGAAAATGAAAATGGCTCTTCGTAGGCTAAAAACTAAAAAGACGGCTCCAGGACCGGATGGCATTCCAGGGAAAGTCCTGAGCATCGCTCTGGAGTTCCTAGGCAATAATCTTCGGGTATTGTTTGACCAGTGCCTTTCTACTGGGCAGTTCCCGAAGATCTGGAAAGAAGGAAGGTTATGTTTGTTGCGTAAGGAGGGTCGTCCCCTGGACTCACCTTCTGCATACCGACCTATAGTACTGCTGAATGAGACGGGCAAGATCTTGGAGAAGATCATCGCCGTTCGTCTCATTCAGCACCTAGAGGAGGTAGGACCGGGTCTGTCAGAGGCCCAGTTTGGGTTCAGAGCCGGTCGTTCCACCATCGACGCTCTTAATGCTCTGAAGACTCGGGCGTTGGCCGCGACTTCACAAGGAGAGGTTCTCCTAGCCGGATCAATAGACGTGGTGAATGCCTTTAATAGCCTGCCGTTTGAGACGCTACGAGAGGCACTCCGATACCATGGTGTGCCTTTCTATCTCCGGCGGCTATTGAATGACTACCTTCAGGATAGAGTGGTTTTATGGACTGGAGGGGATGGGCAAATCGGTCGTCGAAGAGTCTCTTGTGGGGTTCCACAGGGGTCGGTTCTGTGGAATCTTGGATACGATTGGCTCCTACGTTGTCACCTACCCCACGGGATGAGCGTCATCTGCTACGCTCTCGATGACACTCTTATCCCATCCCGAAGTGTAAATTATAATGAGGCGGCACGTCTGGCTGAATCCGGTATCGCTAGTATTATTGACCGTATTGAATCGCTGGGTCTCAGGGTCTCCAGTTCAAAAACGGAGGCCCTACTGTTTCATGGCCCACGCAAGGGACCACCCCGTGGGGCCACTCTTTCCATTCAGGGACAAGAGGTGGAATTACGGGCTCAGATGAGATATCTGGGTCTGACCCTGGACAGTCGATGGTCGTTTTCGTCGCACTTCGCTCAACTTGTACCAAAGCTTGTGAATACCGCAGGGGCCCTCGGTAGATTACTACCGAATATTGGAGGTCCGGATTACACATGTCGACGGCTATATGTTGGCGTATTGAGATCTATGGCGCTGTACGGGGCTCCCGTGTGGGTGGATTCTCTCACCGTTCGTAACAGGACCCAACTGCGAAAAGCGCAACGGGTCATAGCGGTGAGAGCTATTCGGGGCTACCGTTCAGTGTCATGGACGGCGGCTACTCTCTTGGCGAGTGATCCGCCTTGGGAGTTACACGCGGAAGTACTCGCTAAAGTTCATGCTTTCCGTACAAGTGAGCGGTCGCGAGGTGAACGATCATCAATGGAGGAAATCGTGCGGATCAGGAGAAGGGCAGACGAAGCCCTGATCCGACGATGGAAGTTGGACCTGGGGTGCCCGGCGGCGGGTCTTTTTACGGTAGAGGCGATTCGCCCACATCTGGAGCGCTGGTTTTCAAGAAACTTTGGGGTCCTTACATTTAGATTGGTGCAGATACTGACAGGGCACGGTTGCTTTGGCAAATATCTGCACCAGATTGCACGTGGGGAGATGTCGCCGACGTGCCATGAGTGTAATGCACCCGTGGACTCAGCGCACCATACTTTGGTCGAGTGTCCCGCATGGGATCCACAGCGCCACGCTTTGGTGGCTGTTATAGGTGGCGACCTCTCACTACCCAGTGTGGTGGGGGCCATACTGGATAGTGAGAGGAACTGGTCTGCCATGGTCTCCTTCTGTGAATCTGTCATCGCATTGAAGGAGGCCGCGGAGCGGCTTCGTGAGTCAAGAGCGAACGCAGACCCGCTCCGACGTCAGAGGACAGGTGGCAGGAGGAGACAGTACCTGCAGCTCCAACTACCCTAGACATCCTAGGAGGAAGTACATCAGGCATCGAGGTTGCGGGTGCTTTGGAAGGAACCCTTAGGCACCCCAAAGGCGATGGTGGCGCGCAATAGGCGGGCCTACCACCAAGGCGTCGTAGTAGCATACGCGAGTGATCCTGCGGCGTCTCAATTTAGGTGGAGAGGTTTCCGCTGGGTTTTAGTGGGTAGTATCGTATTGCCACGATGAGTCCCACAGTACCATCCGCCCGCAGAACATATTTGTCCTGCGGAAGGATGGTCTGCGTAAAAGCATTTCCCAGCGTCAAAAAAAAAAGACCCCTACCGACAATCTTTTTTTTTTTATTTTTTATTTTTTTAACATATATTATTATAGTACATTACATATATAATTGTCTTTTATATAATTATTTTATAATTATTTTATAATTATTTTATAAATATTCAATTAATACTTATTTGAAAACGTGCAATTCAAATGAAAATTTGTATTTTATTATTATTAGTTTCATGCTGTATCCGGCTGTAGGATAGCAAGGTCAGAAAAGGGCACCTAGTGTTAAGACACTCTTTTCCCTATTTTCTGGCGAGTTTTGAGGCATTGTGTGTTCAGTGGCGGAACTCAACCCTGCGCCTTGCCTTATTAGCAGAGCGAGGAAATGGAAATATTAAGTAATTCATTCCGCCAAGTGTTCATTGAACACACAATCGTCACGCTTACTGTCACACGCCATGCTTGACCCACTGCGCCATAACAGTCTCAAAATGGATTTAAATAGATAGTATTTTTTATTAGAAATGATGTTTAGCGAAGTCTTTAATTTATACAATTTCAATGAATTATCAAGAAATATTAAGAAAAATCAATTTTTATTAATCAAAAACCAAGGTAAACATATAAAATGTTCCTTTTTTACCCGGTCTCCCTTACCATTCGGAAAATATCGTTTTTCAAGTATGCGATAATAAATTTCTTTAGAGGCCTCATAAAGACTGGTGCCACCTACGGACGGGGGGATGTACTGGTACGCCACGTTCCTGCCCCAAGGCGATTGCTATTTTGCAACGGTAAAAAATACAATCCGTCCCTCGACGGTGTATTGAAATTGCGGATTGAAATACACTGGAGGCGATAGTGAAAAAATATATGTAGAGAACTGATAAATGTATATGATTTTTTTTCTAGTATCTCAACACACAGTTGGTGAGTCTAGTGTTAAGACACTCCGTTCTTACCAGAGAAACAAAAATAATTAATTCTTCCGAATGGGTATCGAAGTCAGAAGCATCACATTTATGCTGTTCCACTTCGCCAGTAGATTTTAACAAAATACTAACAAAAACACCGAGGCCGTCGTGAGACAGGGGCACTAGCGTGTAACTGTAAACGCGAAAGTTGTGGGTTGAATTCCCACTCGGGGGAATGAAATATTTAATATATTCATTTCTTTGCTGTAGTAACGAAGTTGTGGAAGCGAAGAGTTGAATTCCGCCACTCAACACGCAATGTTTCCAGAATTCGGGGTAAGTGGGAAGAGGAAATGTCTTAATGGGAACGGAGTGTCTTACTAGGTTCCCAGGTTCCCATTGCCTGCATTGCTATGTGCGGGATACAGCGTGAAACTGAAAAAGAAGCAAAAATAAACAAACCGTAATAGACAGTGAGCGGCCGACAGTAGCCATATAGAAGTTATAACCGACCCTCCGCATATTGGATATGTCTTCTCCCTCAACGACACTTGCCACGGCACCGCCGCGATGGATGTGTTCACTCCGGAGACTATACGACGGGTAGAATCTGAAAGTTACTCTGCTTTTACATTTTAATATTGAAAATAAAAGAATATATTCGACTGAACTAGACATACCTATAATATAAATTCGAAAGTAACTCTGTCTGTCTGTCTGTCTGTCTGTCTGTCTTTTACGCAATCAGGGCCAAACCGCTGATTTAATTGTGATAAAATACTCATATAGAGATACTTGAAGGTCCCGGGATGAACATAGGATACTTTTTTTTTCTCATATTTGTAATATTTTCGATATATATCAATATATTAAAATAATTAATTTGACAAGCAATTTATTCCGCCATGTTAATAGCAATCGTCCCTATGCGTTGCTAAGCAACGGCTTGCAAAGTTTGTTGTTTTAAGAAAACGTCACCCAAAGTGAGTTTGCTTAATGCATACATGGCGCGCGCCGATATAGATTTGTATACATTAACAAAAATTAGATGATTTCTATAATTTATTATTCATCCTTATGAAAATAAATATAATGGTCACTTTTAACATTTCATCTAGATGGAAATTATAGTTTATTGTACAACATTCTAATAAATAATTAAGTAAATGTCACTGATTCCAAATGACCTAGCCTACGAGTGGTATAGTATGACCGACGCGAACGGGCAGATAGACTTTGTTGGTTTTGTAAATTTTTATATATTTTCGAATTACTATTATTTTTTATGTTATTTAAATTATTTGCTGCTTATAATTAATTTATCTCAGTTCGGTTGTCTTTACCGATGTTATACACTTAAAATATCGTGATTTTAATCATTTGGGATTTTATTTAATATTGTTTGCAAAAATTAATAATTATTTAATATAGAAAAATGTTTAGTACGCGCGCACGGCAAATTTTAGGTACTTTTTTTAATATTAAGAATTTCCTTTAGTTACTTTTACTTTTTTTGTTTGTTCATTCAGATATTTTTTCTAATAATAAATCTCCACTTATTATTATTATTTAACTTATTTTAATTATTTAGGCTTATATTTTCGTCCGGGCCCACTAGTTTACATATATAAACATACATATTTATTGTTCTATACGCAGCTTAACTAAACTAAAGTACTTAATGAAAAAAGAACATCATTACCTCTTCGTGTATTGGTTTTAGTAGAATACGCTGAAAACAATATAAATATTCGTTTTACTTTTAATACTTATTGTATAATTTCAATAAAGAGACTTAAATATATTATTGCATATTGTGACGTAGGGAAGATGAGGTCAGTCGTAAGGGGCATAAGCGTGCGATTGTAAATTCCACAGGTTGTAGGTTCGATTCCCACCTGAGGAAATGAAATATTTAATATTATAATTCGTTTTAGTAACGAGGCAAAGCGCCGCCTTTAGTTCCGCCAATACGCAATGCCTCCAGAATTCATCAGGAAGTGGGGAACGGAAGTGTCTTAACTCTAGGTCTCTAGGTTCCCTCTCCCTACCTTACTATGTGTGGTGGGTATGTGACCTGAAAAAAAATGCACATAATATTTTAAACATTTTTCGTTACCTATTAGCTTTTGTAATAACTTTTCAAAAAGTGTCTTATACATCTTTTGAACTCTGGTTTCACTGAGGAAGTTCAGTATGTTATACTTATGTATCTCCGCTTCATCAGCCAACTTTGAATAGTCCACTTCTATAGTGCGACTTACTATTGTATTTTGTGATTCACCACGAACAATAAAAACAATTATAGATATTCTTGCCAATATATAAATTGCTTTAATCTCTTTCAAAGTGTTCATACTGAAGAAAGAGAAATATTTATGGATTTGAACCTGTACCAATTGAATACTGTTCAAGCTGATTTTATAAATTAGTGTTTGGAGTGCTTGGACAGAATCCAATAAGCGCTGGTTTGAATCTCACTATATTAAAACTTTTATGTCTTTTAAAAATAATATGTACAGAATGTACCTGTATTTGTTATTTAAAATATTTAATTGGCGATGATTGATTTTATTTTCAAAGCTTCTTTAACTCCATATTTCGATAATATCATAATTTAGAGTGAAGTTGGAACAGGCGAAATCTTTTGATTCTACAATCAAAAGATTTTTATTGTATCTAAATAATTATCAGTTAGTTATTTCTCATTACCTTTTGAGATTGTAAAATAATGGCATGAAATGGATTTCTTATACTTAATGTATTAACGTGATTTAAATTTATTTTGTGATTTCTTTTCCTCTTTTTTTCGTGTATTTTTTGTTATAAAATAAAATGTGAAACTAAGGAATATATTTCCATAATTTATTTTCATAATTATTCACTCTGTATGTACCTAGTCTGTTCTCTAAAACAAACACACGTTTATCAAAATGGTAGTATATTTCACCTAATATGATTTAACTGCGCCTCAAACGTGAGGCCAGCTCTTGAGCGACAGCAGTCAGCCTTTGTAGGAACTGAGAGCTTCTGAGTTCTGACTTCTGACGTCGTTTGGTACATATATTGCTTATAAACTTTATACTGTGTGTATAAAATAGGTGGAAGGAAGCGAATGTACATTTACAATATTCTAATTTTACCTTTACTTTAATTTAATTTCTTCCTTTTAATTATTTAAGCCTGTAGTCCGCAGTTTCATTCACGTAGACTATAAAACGTAAAATCTAGTTTTTTCTCGTCCAAATAAATCGTCTATTAGATATTACCTTCAAGCCAGATGGGTGTTAGGCCAGGTATGGCGCAAGGGCAACAGCGTGCGGCTGTAAATACGAGAGGTTGTGAGTTCGAGTGGGAACTCGAGTAAATATTTAATATTTTCATTTCTTCGCTTGGGTAAGGAGGGAAAGCGCGACGTTAAGTTCCGCTAATCAACAGCAACACCCAATGCCTCCAGAATTTGGCGAGTGGGGAACAGAAGTTTCTTAATGGAGTGTATTAACACTATCACTAGTGTTAAAAAAGGGGAAAAAAATCATACCCTACTCCAAAAACTAATAACACTTGCCAAAATTCAGATTTTTACGCTGCTTTTGCCAGGTAGGCAAAAAGAACTGTATTGTATGAAAAAATATGATTCCGACGAATTGAGAATCTCCTTTATTTTTTTAAAAGTCGGTTAAAAAGATTATTGCTTTATTGAATTTAATTCAAACAGTGCCTTGTAAAAAATACTTGCAATTTCACTTTTTAACATAATAATTTAAATATTACGAATGGTTTTTACAGTATTGTTTTTTAGCTTCAAGTTGTACAGCAGGGTCTGGGCAAGCATACGTTTTTGTTAACATACTTTATTCTGCACTTTACATCCAGATTTAATGCTTATTATATGGCGGTACTCAACGCCGTACTGTCTTCCCTTCAAGACGAGGAAATAAAAATAGTCCTACCGAATGGGAATCGAACCCACAACCGATCCAATGCTGTTCCGCAACACCACGAAGGCCTCCAAGGTATTTATTGCTTCAATATAAAGCTTTAAAGCTTATCTACATTTAAAGTACAGAAATTAAACAACAAAGCTTAGCGGTAATCATTCGAAACGACAATCTAAATCAATAAAGTTATATTAAAACAACAATAAACGTGCAAAGTCACAATAGCATTAACGAGAAAACTTATTTGAACAGAATATAATATAATGAACTGATCTTATTTCTAACAACAGGTTTGAAGTAAATAATTCTAAGTTACAAGTATGCGGAGACGCTCGAGCCATTCTCGGGCCAGAACTCGGTCCAATAGAATAAATTTAATTACAAATCGGGGGAAAAGTCGTATACAGTTCTACCTGAAGTCCTGGAAATTCGTTAATTAGATTCACAGGTTCCCCTAAGTTTTAAAACGCGGAGTAACGCCGGGAGCGTTGGACGAATTCGCATTTTCTCTAAAGGAAGTGTACATTTTCTCCGTCTGTGATTACAACTTGGGAAGGATTCAAAGAAATAAAATGAAGCTTAGCACTTTTCGCAAGAGCTCGCGTCGGGAACTCGAACTTAAAGTAGGCCATAAGTTTTTACGCAGATTTAAATAAAAAAAACTGCATAGCATGTTCCACTGCTATATACATAGCAACGTTGTAGTTGAACTGAAATATATTTGTTAAGTTCATGTCTTCATTTCCTACAAGTAATATATTTTACTCTATAATAGATATGTAAATGTGTTGAATTAATTTAATATGTACATATATTCTCATGAAAGACTATAGAATAGGTATAATTTAACTTTACATATCCAACTGTCGTATCAATATTTTACTTAGTTTATTATTTTTAGGTAAAAAAATATCCTGCTTATAGCAGATAAGGTAGGGATAACTTAGTGTTAAGAGTCCGTTCCCCACTTGCGTAATTTTCGGTGTATCTTCATCTCGTGACTAGAGCGAGGAATTTTGGTTTATTCTCCCAAGTAGGAATCGAATTTACAACCGTTGCGTGTACAGTCAGATGCTGTGCCCCTGTTCTATGATTGCCTATGATACAATCGAAAAAATAATAATGAAATGTACATATTTTAATTATTCAAGAAATAAAATAAAGAAATGGTTTTTTTATTACTTTACTAGAATTATCCATACAGATCCATAAAATATGGATATTATTTTGAAAAATCAATCAAACTTCGCACAAGATCCTTGACTTACGATAGTAATGGGCGACGCTGCGACCCTCTCCCTACATTCGTTATTACAATTTAACCAGCAAAAGTTCCAGTAAGTTCTACCATCAATACCACAAAGTGGTATATACTCGCCAGAGCATTGACTGCATTCACAATGAAACTCTTGACAAGCACCACCGTGGAATATACTGATGGGATTATCGCCACCTCGAACGTTGTTACTAACACAACGAAGCTCGCATTCATTTCCATAGGTCTTATGATCTGTTCCACATAAAGGCGAATATACGTCTGTGCAGAAACATTTAGGACATGGTCCTTCCTTGATGACCTTCAAGTACGGATTGTTATCGCGTTTAGCGATACAATCCATTTGGCAAGCGTTTCCAAATGTCCTGGGTTCTGTCTTCCCATCGCTACCACACACTGGCTCTATAACGGACGGACAGTGACAGTTGTCACATATATTTCTATTAGCGACGGTAACCTCAGGGTATTTGGAGTACACGTTTTTTCTATGTTTACATGCCAAATAGCACAAGTTGTCGTACACTCGTCCATCACTTCCACAAACTGGTTCTTGTTTGGTGGGGCACAGGCACCCATCTAAACATGCTCCGACATTTTTCAGTGATATATCTTGAGGATATCCCCCATTTCTAGCGTTAGCACTGGCACAATCGAGGACGCATTGACTCCTGTATAAGACGTTATCGGTACCGCAGACAGGAGCTGCAATATCCGTGCATAGTGTACAAGGAGGGCCGATACAAGCAGTTCTATACGCAAGATAGATTATTGGTTTATTTTCCCGAATTCGTCTGGTGTTCTCACAGGATAATTCACATTCATTTGGATATGTAATACCATCTAGAGTGCACACTGGCATATCAATATCTTGACAGATACATTCGCTACATTCGCCAGTATCCACCTTACTGACCGATGTTAACCCGCTTGCGTCACGTTCTTTACTAGTACATTCGAGTACACAATTGTTAGTGTAAGTGACCCCGTCGGACCCGCATACCGGATTGAACTTGTACTCGCAAAGACATATCGATGTTGGTACATAAACGGTTTTCTTTACAATTACGACACTGCTTATCACTTTATCTGATGTTGACGGGACTGTCAATGCTGCCAGGATGGCGAGGGTGCCTAAAATAATAATTGCTTATTAAAATATTACAAATAGATTTATTGATATAGTATTTTTTACCTACGTGGGTAGGTAGTTCAGGAATAACATTAACAGCAACAATATAATATTAACAGTTGTAAAGAAATTATAAATATTAAAAAATAAGAATAAAAAACTTAAACTCACATAATATTTGTTTCTTCATATTGTCTCTTCACTTCTGCTGAGTGACTTCACAGAAGATCTCAATGAAATTGTTCACCTTATTATATACTTTAAAGTGCACAACATATTTAAATAATTACCAAATATAAAATTAGTAAGTATATTGTAAAACAGGTTGTAATATCTCTTTTTATCTATGTATGGCGTATTTACATACGTTAACCATTTTAATGCGGATATAGCTCCTCATTTCAGTATACCTATATTTATTTTATGAATTAAATAAATTATATAGGTGGGTACTAGTTTGGGCGTCTTCGTGGTTCGCCACATTGGCAAGTATCATTATCATCATCATCAATGACAGCCATCTTTTGTCCACTGCTGGACATAGGCCTTCCCCAATTCTCGTCACCACACTCGATCCTCAGCTCTTCGGACCCATCCGCTTCCCGTCAACCTCTTTAGGTCGTCGGTCCATCTGTCAGGGGTGGTCCCACCGGTATTGGGAAGTATAGAACTACACATAACGTCGTATTAGTTTTACATTTGAAGTAATGTAAATTTGAATTAAATTATGTGTAATGACTTAATGTAAATGTAAATTTAATTTGAAGTAATAAGTATTTCTTATATATCTATACATTAGTACTTTTAAAGAATGGTGTTTTTTTAATTAATTTTAATTTTCTTCTTAATTTCTCTGTTCGGACGAAGTGAGGTGCGAGAACCAACTACGGTACTTCGCTCTTCACTTTCATCCTGAATTTAAAAATTATGTGTTGAATCTTGCCAGAACATATATGAGAAAATACGTATTTTTCTCGAGTATATCAGCTCTGAGAGTCAGAAGCTATCCCATTGCGCCCAGGTGACTTAAGTCACTAGAGGGATTTAGAACAAATAATAACATGTGTTGTTTATTATATGTAAATATACAAGTTCTTTCTGCATGTTGCGTGAAAATTTGAAAATAAAAAATAATATACAGCTTACTTCATTATTAAATGTAACCTATATACTTATCTTGACTTTACTTATGGATGCGTATTTAACGTCTTTTAGATAACATGTTTTTTTTTAATTTATTTATATTTGTTCTTAATTTATTTATATTTGTTAAAAAAAAGCAATTTCATGTTTTTCACCCGCCTGTGTTAATTCCCCACTTTCCATCCAGATTTCATGATATTGCTTTCTTTGCTTCGTTACCAGAGCGAGGAAGTGAAATTATCCATTCTTCTCTTTAGAATAGAACCTTCAACCGTCGTATTTAGTCTGACGTGCCGTTACGCAACGATGTCCTCCTTGTTAATGTAAAGTAAGTATTTTTTTTAGAGTGGGAATTGAATCTTCAAACAGTCAGGTACATCTGGCAATCATCAGTATTGCCAGTTGTACCTACAGGCAGCATCTATTGGATCTGCTGGTATTCTTCTACTAATTAGGCTTAAAAGGGTCTATTATTTATTATAGTATTGCATCAACTGTACTTTTCGTATATCGTATATTTTATAGCACCTTTTTATTTCTAATAGCAATATTTTAGAGATATGTCATCACATACATTACATCTAATTTACTGTGTAGGCATAGACATAGCTGGGTAGGCAGAGGGCATCTGTTAAACATATTAAGAAACTCCATTTCCATTAAGACACATTCGTTCTCTACTTTCCACCGAATTCTGGAGGCATTGCGTGTTGAGTGGCGGAACTTAACGCCGCGCTTTTATCTCGTTGTCATAGCGAGGATATGAAAATATTAAATTTATTTTCGAGTGGGAATTGAATCTATTACCTGTCGCGTTTACAGTCGCACGTCTGTGACCCTGCGCCGCGACCGGCATTACTTTACTGAACTAGTTATTATAACCATCATGTAATTAATTGTTAAAGCGTGAACTTGTGATTTAAAATTTTTTGTGGTAAATCATTATGGAAAGATAACATTAGACTAAGTAGTTTAATTTATGATCTTTCTTTTCTAGAAACTCTGCTCTCCTGAACATCTCTTTATATTTTTTAGTATTTAGCTTGAGTATGAAAATTTTTAAAGGAGAGTAGAGAGTGTTAATTTCTCTCTGTTTATGCAGGCGACGTAAGATGACTAAGGAAGAAGATTATTAAATAGACCTCAATATAATATACATATTAACTTTATTATATAAATATTTTCCTAAATGATATATCCATTTAATTTACGCTTACATATTATAGTGTTTTTAACAGTATATACCAAAATTTAATAGAATAATTATAATATCAATAAAGAAATAGTGTAATTAATTTTAATTTATTATTTTACGTGTTTCCTTCTTTTAATAAATATTTGCCATTTTAGCAGTGACTATTTTTTATAATTTTAACAGGAGGTGCACATGGATTACAATTACATTGATTGTTGCAGTCCAGCCAGCATTTGTTCCAGTAAGTGTTTCCATCATCACCGCATACAGGTTTATACAGACGCGGACAGGAGTCACAATTATACTCGGCATTACAGCAATTGCCGTTGTAAGCAAGAGACACCAAACTTTCATTGAGATTGTGTCGGATTTTATTTTCACAATCTAATTCATATTTGTTATTATAAGTATTTCCGTCACTGCCACAAATAGGCTCGTTCACATCAGGACAGTTGCAATCATTGCATTCGCCATTATACATCACAAAAAGTGGTGGTTTTCCTAAGTTTACCATTTGTTTACTCTCACACTCCAATTGGCAAAAGTTACCATACGTCTTACCATCGTTGGCGCAAACTGGATTATAATTTAAGGGACAAATGCAGCTTTGACACGCTCCCGAATGTTTAATTTGAATGCTGGTAGTATTTGATTTTTTATTTTTATCAGCACAACCCAAGTAGCATGCGTTCCTATACGTTTTATTATTAGTTCCACATACGGGAATTGTAGTGTCATCGCAGTCGCATGGATATTTACAAAGTCCTTTCGAAACGACTTCTAAAGGAGACAATCCTTGGCGTTCAAGAGTTCTGCTTTCACAGGCTAAAACACATTCATTTGGGTAACTATCCCCATCGCTACCACATACTGGATCGACTACTTGAGGACAAAAACAAGATTCTTCACATTCTCCTGTAAATAATACAAAAATAGGCATCTGACCATTTTGCAAACGTTCTTCATTTATACAATTTAATTGACATTCGTTAAAATAGGTATTTCCGTCGATACCACAAACAGGTTGGTAAATAGATGAGCAATCGCAGTCTTCAGAGCATTCACCATATTTTAAGATAGTTACTTGATTTTGTCCCTTTATTGCCCTATCTTCATTTTTACAATCTAAAGTACATTTGTTAGGATAGGTTTGGCCATCACTGCCACAAACAGGTTGATATATGGCTAAACAATAACAGAGATCAGAACATTCTCCATAACTTACAAAATTGATAGCAACTTCACAATTTTGTTCTCGTACTTTATTAAGACAATCAAATTTACATTTGTTATCGTACGTTCGGCCATCGTCCCCACAGACTGGTTGATAGTCGTCAGTACAATTACAGCCATCTATACATTCACTGTA
This sequence comes from Heliconius melpomene melpomene, assembly GCA_000313835.2. Classification (NCBI taxonomy): domain Eukaryota; kingdom Metazoa; phylum Arthropoda; class Insecta; order Lepidoptera; family Nymphalidae; genus Heliconius; species Heliconius melpomene. The sequence continues at coordinate 28,634 of HE671198.1, read as the reverse complement.
ACTTTCAATAAATATAGGAGGCAAATTCTTTTTTATATTTTCTTTATTTGCGCATTTCAAAGCGCACTCATTAGGATACGTCACACCATCAGTACCACAAACTGGGTCATAGTTATACGGACAAATACATATGTTGGCACATTCACCATCTCTGGCCTTCGTAATTAGTGGTAAGTTATCTTTTATTCTTTCCTTATTTGTACAATCTAAATCGCAAGAATTGAGATAAGTTTTTCCATCACTTCCACAAATTGGGCTGTAAAGTGCAGGGCAGATGCATTGTTCGAGACATTCGCCATCATTTACTATAGTTACCGGATTTTTCCCATTTCTTTCTTTTATTTGATTAGAGCATTTTAAGTAGCATTTGTTCGAATAAGTCTTACCATCACTGCCACAAACAGGTTGATAAATTTCTGGACAAATACATGACGATGGACATTCCCCTTGACTTTTGATCTTAATTGGTGGGAGGTTTTTACATAAATTCTCTTCGCTAGCTATGTTTAGAGTGCATTCGTTGGAATACGTTTTATCATCTGTACCACATACAGGGGCGTAGTTTGCAGGACAAATTTTATTTTTAGGACACTCACCTTTGCTAGCAACATTAATGATTGGTTCTCCTTTACGTTCTCGTTTTTTGTTTTGACATTCAAGTTCACATTGGTTTCCGTAAGTCTTACCATCGCAGCCACAAACGGGATCATATACTGCTAAGCAAACACAATCATCAGCACATGCATCTTCAGATATTACTTTGATAGGTGTCTGACCATTTTTTACTCGCTCTTTATTAATACAACCCAAGTTACAACCACTAGAGTACGTCTTTCCATCACTTCCACACACAGGTTTATAAATTGCGGGACAAAAACAATCCTCTGGACATTTTCCTTGACTTGCAACCTTAATAGGTGATTTTCCTACATTTAGATTATTTTCGTTTTCACAATTTAAGAGACATTCGTTGTCATAGGTCTTGCCGTCGCTACCACATACAGGTTTATATATTTTATTACAAATACAAGAAGGAGGACATTTTCCATCACTTATTACTTTAATAGGTAACTGACCATTCTTCTTTCGCTCTTTATTAATACAACCCAAGTTGCAACCACTAGAGTACGTCTTTCCATCACTTCCACATACAGGTTTATAAATTGCGGGACAAAAACAATCCTTTGGACATTTTCCTTGATTTACAATCTTAATTGGTGGTTTTCCTACATTTAGATTATTTTCGTTTTCACAATTTAAGAGGCATTCATTGCCGTACGTTTTGCCATCGCTACCACATACTGGGTTATATATTTTATTACAAATACAAGAAGGAGGACATTTTCCATCACTTATTACTTTAATAGGTAACTGACCATTCTTCTTTCGTTCTTTATTAATACAGCCCAAGTTACAACCATTAGAGTATGTTTTACCATCACTTCCACACACAGGTTTATAAACTGCAGGACAGAAACAACCCTTTGGACATTTTCCCTGACTTACAATCTTAATAGGTGATTTTCCTGGATTTGGATTATTTTTGTTTTCACAATTTAAGAGGCATTCATTGCCGTACGTTTTGCCATCGCTACCACATACTGGGTTATATATTTTATTACAAATACAAGGACATTTGCCTTCTTGCTTTACTGTAATAAGTTGTTTTCCATTTCCTTTCTTGTTGCAGCATTCTAATCTGCACTTGTTAGTATAGGTTTTGCCGTCGCTGCCACAAACAGGTTTATAAATTTGTGGGCATATACATGGAGATGGACACTCACCACGATTCCGTATGGTAATAGGAGATAGATTGTTTTTTATATTTTCCTGACTAGCGTTTTGTAGTGCACATTCGTTGGAGTATGTTATAAAATTGGAGCCACAAACGGGGTCATAATTTGTAGGGCAAATTTGTGTATCTGGACATTTCCCTCTGCTTGATGTATTTATTATTTTTAAACCTTTAGATTTTCGTTTTTTATTTTCACAATCAAGTTGGCACTGGCTAGGATATGTTTGACCATCGTCTCCACAGACGGGTGCTTTAAATAGAGGACAAATACACTTTTCAGGACATTCACATTCAGCTATTATTTCTATTGGCTTCTGGCCGTTTTCAGCCCTTTTCTTATTTTCGCACTTCAGTTGGCACTCATTTGAATAGGTATTGTGGTCACTGCCGCAAACTGGTTTATAATCGGTTGTGCATACACAGTTGTCACTGCATTCTCCTTTGTGGAGGACATGAATAGGTGCTTCACCATTATGAATGCACTTTTTACTTTCACACTTTAGTTGACATTCATTAGGATATGTTTTTCCATCACTGCCACATACTGGTAGTATTACTAATGGGCAGATACATGGTGATGGACATTCACATTCAGCTATTAATTCTATTGGCTTCTGCCCGTTTTCAGCCCTTTTTTTATTTTCACACTTGAGTTCGCACTTATTTGTATAGGTTATGTTGTCACTGCCGCAGACTGGTTTATAATCGGTTGTGCATACGCAGTTGTCACTGCATTTTCCTTTGTGGAGGACATGAATAGGTGCTTCACCATTATGAATGCACTTTTTACTTTCACACTTTAGTTGACATTCATTAGGATATGTTTTTCCATCACTACCACATACTGGTAGAAATATAAATGGGCAGATACATGGTGATGGACATTCACATTCAGCTATCAATTCTATTGGCTTCTGCCCGTTTTCAGCCCTTTTCTTATTTTCACACTTCAGTTCGCACTTATTTGTATAGGTGATGTTGTCACTGCCGCAAACTGGTTTATAATCTGTCGTACATACGCACCTGTCAATGCATTTTCCTTTGTGGAGGACATGAATAGGTGCTTCACCATTATGAATGCACTTTTTACTTTCACATTTTAGTTGACATTCATTAGGATATGTTTTTCCATCACTACCACATACTGGTAGATATATAAATGGGCAGATACACGGTGATGGACATTCTCCTTCGCATTTGATAGTAATGTGAGCTTCTCCAGGCTTTTTACTTTTATTTTCACATTCGAGCTGGCATTTATTTGAGTAGGTTTTTCCATTGCTACCACATACAGGCTTGTAGTCATCTGTGCAAATACATGGTTTTCGACATTTTCCTTGATAATCAATAAAAATCGATCCTGTTTTTGTTTTTACCTTGTGATCTCGCACACAATTAAATAAACATTCATTGTTATATGTAATGCCGTCACTACCACATACTGGTTTAAGGTCTTTTGGACATCGACATGGTGGGGCAAATGTTAATGTAGCATCACGTATGAAGCACGCTACTAATAAAAGCAGCCCTGTAAAAAGAAAAAAAAATGATTAATTGATTACAAAAGAATAACAAAATATTATTACTTTTTTAAACATTTTTTAAAGTATTAATAAACAAATATTTATTTCATTTGGAATAAAGCAAAGAACTACTGCATCACTATATTCTTTACTGTTTTCTTGATTCACCGTACACTGAGTCTAAACAGGATAAAAATGGACATAAAGCCGAAATCACCGCGTGATGTTAAACTTGCTCCAAAATCTATCAAAATTCATATATTTTGTTGAATATTTAAAACTAATATTACCTAACAAAAGCAAAAATTAAGTAAATTCAATAGTTTTATTATCGTAATTTTGTTTTCAAACAAAAGGTACATACCAATTTGAATATCCATAATCAATAAATAGCCGTGATCGTTTAAAACTATCTACTAGATTATGGTACGAAAATTTATATTATATACTTAAGTGTTGTTTACAGAAGCACAAATTAAATAAAACTTTACACAAAGACCTATGATTGTTACGATGAATTATTAACTATTAATAAAAACGTTTATGTCTCATACATACATTATGTGCCTGACTTTGCTTCCATATTTATTTCTTTACTTTTACTTTAATGGTGTTTTCTATTTTTGAGTTGTGGTGTAGGGATGTAGAATATAAATGCTACAGATGTGAGTTCAGTTCTTATTCAGTGGAAATAATTATTTTCATAACGGAACGAAAAATGGGGAAAGGACTGTTTGAGAATTAATTTCTACAATTGTATTTATAAAAATTCCAAAAACTGTACTGAACTAAATGGGACCATTTTCTAAACACGACATATCAGAAGAATTACCTACCTTAAAGAAGAATCATTAAAATTGATTCACAATAGCTTGAGTTATTGCGGAACAAAAATACAACAAAAAATACATTTGAGTGCTTTCTCATTCTTGAAATCGGTTAAAATAACAAATTAACATTCAAAAAGTATTTGCAATGAACATAATTATGTAGTGAACTTCTGCGATGTTTATAATTATTAAAATAATATTTATTATAAAGATTATAAAACAAACCTCCACGGCGTCTGTCTGTCTGTTGGCGATAAATGTAAAAACTGCATTGATTTTCATGCAGTTTTCTCCAATAGATAGTTATAGTTAAGGAAGTATGGGAAAGGTTTAGGTATCGTCATGGTTTTATGTAAATTGACAGAAATATAATAATTAACAATAATTGTGTTGCTATAAAAATATAGCACCGCCTGTCAAGTCCTGACATCGAGAGTCGCTTGCTGTGATGAATTTAAAAATGCTAAATAATTATTTTTCACCCAATTAAGTACACAAAATATGTTGTATAATATCAAAAAGTTATAATTCTCCTTAACGTTACATTTAATTAAGAAATCAAATTTCCTAGCTCTAATAATGTTTATATTAAATAATTAATTCAAATAAGAACTCTACACGATTTTAAGCCGGCGAAGCTGCGAGCATAAAATGTTTATTATGGAGCAGCTGTGCAATTGTCACGTTTTTTTGTTCTTTTTACTATTACAGCTATCGTGATATATTACGTGTTATCTGTGCATCATATATCAGTTTGTACAGGTGGCGAGCGGCGGGCTGATATTTAAAAACATCTTGTTATTTAATTTAATCGATTTATTTTATTAATAGTTAAGATCGCACCTTTGTAGCGTAGTTTGAGCGTGTCCAATTCAATGTGGATTTTATACATATGTTCGAATTCCATTGAGTGGAATAATTACATATATATATTTCTCTTTGGTTGTGTTTCTCTTGCTTTAACTTATTTTTTTTAATTCATTATTGATTTACTTTAAGTTATAATAAACGACGTAGTGGCGCAAGCGTCTAAATTAAGCGGTTGTGGATTGGAACTCACTTGGGAAAATTATTTATATTTCGATGTTTATAATTTTCCCACTCTGGTAGACAAAGCGTGGAACCGTGGCCAGCAGAAAGTGTGGAAGGGAGCGTTTTAACGTTAGGTTACCTCTGGTACCCTCTAATGTGGGAAAAAGCTGATCTGAAGACATCCAAATGTTATAAAATATAGTTTCAAAGTATATAGACATAATATGTTTATAGATACATATAGCCAACCAAACTCTATAAAGTGAAAACATTTGCCTAAGCCAGCTCTCCTATTTCATTCACATACACATATGGAATGATTTGATAGAACCCCTGGCCCGGCCATCTTTATTCAATCATGGGCACCTTTCGATTTGGTCGGGTTGTATGCGGGATGAATAATAAGCGAAATGGTGCTGGTATTATTGGCTACGTGTCATCTGAAGGTTTGCTTTAGTGCCATGATATGGTGTATATCACCCATATGAGATATCCATACCTATATTATAAATTCGAAAGTAACTCTGTCTGTCTGTCTTTTACGCAATCAGGGCCAAACCGCTAATTTAATAGTGATAAAATACTCATATAGAGATACTTGAGGGTCTCGGGATGAACATAGGATACTTTTTTTTCTCATATTTGTAATATTATCGATATATACCAATATATTAAAATACTTATTAATTTGACATGCAATTTATTCCGCCATGTTAATAACAGCCGTCGCTAAGCGACCGTTGCTAAGCAACGATTTGCAAAGTCTATTGTTAAAAAACGTCATCCAAAATGAACTTGCTTAACGTATCTCCCTATTGAAAATTTAAAATAATTTAATAAATATATTTAATAAATATTCGTATAGTTTAAGCGGGCGTAGCCGCGTTCGGGTCCACTAGTGTTTATATAAACGAAAATAGACATAACATATGTTTTGAACACGCCACGATCTAAAATCTTGCGACCGTTGCTAAGCAACGATTTGCAAAGTTTGTTATTAGAAAACATCACCCAAAATGAGCTTGCTTAACGCGTCTCTCTATTAAAAACTGAAAATAAATTCGTGAATATATTTAATAAATATTTGTATACTTCAAGCGGGCGTAGCCGCGTTCGGGTCCACTAGTATTTTATATTTAAAAGAGACCAGTCGAAGTATAGGGCGTGTGACTGTATCATGGCGGTTGTGGGTTCGATCCCCACTCGAAGAAGTGAAATATTTATTTACATTTATATTTTTATTTCTTCGCTCTGGTGTCGAGGCAAAGAGCGGCGGCACACAATGTGCCCAGAATTCGGCGGAAAGTGGCGAACGGAGTGTTTTAACACTAGGTTCCCTCTGCCTACCCTGCTGTGTGCGGGATACAGCGTGAAGCTGATTTTTACAAGAAAAATATATAGTCAATAGAATTTCTAAATTGTCTCCATGTAGGAAGTAAAATTTAAGAAATATGATATATTTATAGTACAACATACAAACTTGTATAAATATAAATCAAAAACTGCATCCAGATAAAGTGCAGTCTGCAGTGTTACGGAGCGTAACTGAAATAAGTGTTACTTAAAGAAATTTCGCGCAGCATTAACGTGTTCTGTTCTAAATGTTTATATCATTTATATTATACGATACGATTTTTACTATATATTTTTTTATATTATGTTATATTTTTTTACATTTTAAAATAAAAAATTGGAAATTCACTTTTTTAGAATACACATACAAAGTTATTTTATAAAATTAAAATTATTATTCTATAGGCATTGCGAGTTGAATGGCAGAAATCGACACAATGTTAATAATAAAATAAATATTCTCCTTTTATTTTATAATTAATAAAATATTAATTATAATATAAAATTACATTTAATTTCCTTAAGTGGGAATCGAATCCACAACCTGTGACGTTTACAGCCCTTGCGCCACGCCTGGCCTCATTTTACAGTTATTATATTTCACTTTAATATTTAACTTAAAATGATAATGAAATACAATAATACTACAATCGCTTTAAATAAGATACTGTCCTCATAACATAATAAGGGGCCAGGATGGATTCACATTTTGTCCCTTTTTCCAAGTAAATTGTTTTTATATTGTTTAATGAATTTATATCGAGGTTCACCCGAAACAGAATAGCCTATAAATATAAAAGAAGAGGTGAAACATCTCGCATGTAAACTAAACTACTTTATTTACGATCATTGATAACAAAAAGTCTTGGAAATTACTTTATTATTATTACTTATTTTTATTTTTGTTTTTTCAAATATACTTTTATAATTGAAGGCGTTTAAAGCCGCTACGGCGATCCTGCGCTATGGGGCACAAGTTTGTGTGCGACTGTACACGTAATAATTGTAGGTTCTTCTCGTATTCTCACTGGGGAGAACAAATTATATTTATTTCCTCTATCAGGTTATAAGACCCAGGATAATATCTCCAAAATTAGGCGTTGAGGTGCTGGTGTCTTACCATATAATAGCTTCCGTCTATTCTGCTATGTGGAAAAAAAAGTGAAGGTTTTTTATGCTGCTTTGCTGCTATAGCAGGGTACATATAGGAACTTTACCAGAGCGAACCAATAAAAATATTGAATGTTTCATACTCTCGATTGCGAATCGAATCTGCAACCATTGCATTTTCAACCGCACGTGTGTGCTCCTCAGCCATGATGGCGTCTATTTTCTTCTATTTATATTATATTCTTCTATTACTTTTACCAATCGCACAGTATAAAACTAATATCTTCCGAATCTTATTTATAGTTAAACTGTTCAGGCATTTTTGCAGTAACTTACGAAGTAACAACTGCCGTGAAGTAAGCAGGTTTCAACTTGTCTCGCGTTCTATCTACTGGATTTTGTACTGTACGAATAACTAAATAGATTCTGTTAGTCTTTAGGCAAAGTTTTGTGAACTTTATGTGGTTGAAATTTACGTATTTTACATGTTCTGTAAGAAGTTTCTACATGTTTATTTTATTAAACTTTAAGACAAAATTAAACTATATCTTGAGGTTATTGTGGGGCGATGGGAGTGCCAATTCGAAGAAGAAGAAGACTTTAAGCTCGAAGGTTGTGAGTGTTTCGTGGTAGCCAGAGAGAACAGACCGTCAAACGCTATGTAAATAACGATACTTTCCCTAGGGGATTTTTACCTAGGGACCATCGATAAATTATGGATTTTCCTTACTTTGCATAACGAGGCAGTTAGGCAAATAAACATAAAAGAAAATAGTTTCACTAAGTCTGATTTTTCATCTCCATTTAAGTAGAATATAAATAAAACTAAGAATAAACGACAAAAATATGTAGTTGGATATTTCATAAAGATCCCTCTCATAAACAGTGTCTTTGTTCTTTTCCGCGTAAACTCCTGTGAACGTTGATTATTACGGTGTTTTGTTTTCACTTCAACTGTTTTTTCTTCTGGAATTAAGTAAATATATATTTACTTTATATCCCGGTGGATGATGTTATGCTTATATTTTATAGTTTATTTATACTAACTGTTTCATCAAAGCGCGGCGTTCAGTTCCGCTACTCAACACTAATGAATGGTGGGGAAAGAGTGTCTCAACACTAGGTTTTCTCCGCCAACACTACTATGCGGAACGAAGCACAAAAAAAAACACTTCTTTCAAGATCTATATTAAATACATTTGGTCACTTATTACCACATGTTTAAGATACATAAAGAAAACTCAGATTCATTTGATTTTTTCGGCAAGTTTATATTGAAATTTAAAAAAATCAGGTTCTGAGATATATATAAGGACACACAAACATACAACACAGTCCGGGAACATGATGATGATGATGATGATTAATATGATGAGGATGTATTTCTTTATAGGGATGAGATTCTATCATTTCGTTCTCTCTATAGCTGAAAACTGTGAAAAATACATGAAATAATAGAAAATATAATAAATTTAAAACAAATGCAGACTCGGCGTACCACAAAAAGTGATATCTCGGGGCGAACACTGACTTTTATATCAGTCGTCTCTCGTCTCGTCGTTCCAGATTTTAAATCGTTTCAATTTGAGTCAATGGGAATGTTCTGAATAGTTTTCATCGGAGCAACTTAAAACACATTACAAATTC
>HE671198.1:0-19244 GCA_000313835.2 Heliconius melpomene melpomene | reverse complement strand
TACTCATTAATTTGACAAGCAATTTATCCCGCAATGATAATAACAACCGTCGCTAAGCGACCGTTGCTAAGCAACGATTTGCAAAGTTTGTTGTTACAAAACGTCATCCAAAATAAACTTGCTTAACGCATATCCCTATTGAAAATTGAAAATAATTTCATAAATATATTTAATAAATATTCGTATAGTTCAAGCGGGCGTAGCCGCATTCGGGTCCACTAGTGTTTATATAAACGAAAATAGACATAACATATGTTTTTAACACGTCACCATCTAAAATCTTATTAATAGTGAAAGTCACTCTCAAGAAATGTCACTCCTTAACAAAAGTAGAGGTCGTAGACAAAAGGTTTATGATTCTGTAGAATTAAATTTATTGATTATATCGATTTTTAATTTATTTAACAATTAAAGACGACAACAATAGGTTAGTGTTTGTTTAAGCATATTTATTATGAACAAAGGTCGTTGAGCAATTACTTCTTTTTTCTAAATATAAAATATGAATTTATAAAAAAACGTATTTTTACCCCTAATATAGAGTAGGCAGGGGGCTTATATTCGGTAGATCCCTAAACAGAAGAGGTACAGTTATGTCTAACTAAAACAATTCCTTACCCGTTTTTACCCGTTTAGTAACCAATTTCGAAAAAATCTTAAGGATAGTATTTAATAACATATACCCTAGGAAGGTATCAAAGAGCGCGGGTTCGAGTCCCGCTATGTTAAATCTATATATATAAAAGGACTTGTCCTCACTGACTGAGGTAAGACGCACGCACAGCCGTAACCACTGTGCGTAGAAACGTGAAATTTGAACCGATGTTTACTTTCGTATTCTGGACATCCACTAAGAAGGGATTTTAAAAAAATTTAACCCTAAAGGGGTGAAATAGGGGTTGAAAGTTTGTATGGGAAAAAAATTTAAATCGGCACCAATTTTTATAAAATTTGAAATTTAGATTTTTAAAAGTATTTAATTGAACACGTGTTTCATCGTTTTCAAGAATTCTCCCCCTAAGGATAAATAAGGAGTTGGAAGATTGCATAGATTTTTTTTTAAATCGGCACCAATTTTTATAAAGTATGAAATTCAGACTCTTAAAAGTGTTTAATTGAATACATGTTTCATGGTTTTATGGAATTCTCCCCCTAAGGGTGCAAATAATTTAATATAATTTTCTACAATCTACAATCTTGTAACTTGCACTACAATTATTCAGCGCTAGTAGCGATCTGTACTAATTATACCGACGGGATTGGAGACCGGTGGAATTTAGATCCACTATGTTTTGAAATCGACACCCACCCCCCGGAGCGTGGATATTTAGTATTCAATTTCACTGTTCATCTAGTTTATTGAGTGTAAAAAATGTATAAGTAATGGCTCATTTTGTTTTAGATTTTTTTTATCTTTGTTTTGATATTAGTTTCTTTGATTTTTTGTAGCTTCACGCTATATCCCGCACATAACAGGATAGGCAGAGAGAAGCTGGGAACTAATTGTCAAGGACCTCCATTCCCTTTAGGAGACTTACGTTTTTTTTTAAGTCACTTTAAGAGGCATTGTGTGTTGAGTGGCGTAACTTAACACCGCGATTTACTTGCTCATTACCAGAGCGAGAAAATGATATTATTAAATATTTATTATCCACGAATCATACGAATAATTGCGAAATGAGAGTACGTAATAGACGGTCAAGGTGCGATGTTAACTCCTGCAACTTGATTAAGCGTAATTTTAACTCAATTATTAGCACCTATAATTAAATTCTATCAGAATGAAGAGAGTTAATTTTGGCGAAGCTTTAACTAAAATTGTGAGGATTAGTTTTGAAATAACTTTTGACTGACGAAGCTCAGTGGGGCAGAGTCTAACTGTAAGCGCGATTGTTGTGGGTTCGATTCCCAGTCGGGGGATATAATTAATATTTAATTTATTTTTGTTTCCAAAAGGTAGAAAGTGGGGAGGAATGTTTTAAGACTAGAAGTGTGAAGCTGATAAAAAACGCTGTATCTGGCTCACAGAAGAGTAGGCAGAGGGAACTTGGGAATCTAGTATTAACACACTTGTGTTCCCCACTTTCTGTTAATTTCTCGAGGCATGACCTCATGGTGCTTATGCTATCTACGTGATCTTCCTCCAGTATCATCAAATCTTGAAAGTCTCTTTCTCCATTTTCACTTCAAACCTGTTAGATGTGTCCAATAATAATAACAATAAAATTGAAATTTATATTAGCTCATACATCTAATATTACATTTTCTACCATGCGCAATTCAAACACAATGATTTGGTCCACCCAGCATCCGCATCACGATCTCTTGAGAAAGTCCTTACACTGAAATGCTTAGAGAAATATTCCACATCTGAAAACGTAAGGCAAATTTACGGGATAGTGGCCCGAGACCGGTTTTGAACGCAGTATAAATTCCTTTGATTCGACATCACTGATCCTTTGTTTAGTTTGAAAGTTGAAAGAAGCAAAATGCAATCGCGCTTTCAAGTCAAATATTTATTTTGAGCTTAGAAACTGCAGGGTTGGTTGGAAATTGTAATAAAATGTTTTGTTCTTCAATATGGTTACTGGACTACGTATTCACTTAGTCTTGTAATTTTATATTTTACTAGCGGACGCTCGCAGCTTCGCTTGCTTATTTAAGGGTGAATTCTGATAAACCACGAAACATGTATTCAGTGAAATATTTTTAAGAGTCTATATTTAAAATTTTATAAAAATCTGTGGCGATTTAAATTTTTTTCCATACAAACTTTCAACCCCTTATTTGCAACCTTAGTGGGAGAATTTTAGAAAACGATGAAACACGTGTTCAATTAAATACTTTTAAAAATCTAAATTTCAAATTTTATAAAAATCGGTGCCGATTTAATTTTTTTTCCATACAAACTTTCAACACCTATTTCACCCCTTTAGGATTAAAATTTTTCAAAATCCCTTTCTAGTGGATGTCCAGATTACGAAAGTAAACATCTGTCCAAATTCCACGTTTCTACGCACAGCGGTTACGGTTACTGTGCGTGCGTCTTACCTCAGTCAGTGAGGACAAGTCCTTTTATATATATAGATTGTATAACCATATAGGAGATCCTTGTAAATAAAAAATAGAACAGTTGAAAAATTACTTACACCAAGAGTTACAACTTCTGAGTCCATCATCAAACCAGCCCAATGGCTCCATTTTATTATCGTATTGTCACTAAAGCTACGTATAATTTGCCAAATTTGATGATGACACAATTATTATTTTTTACTTCAGGTGCCAGAGTGAAAAAAGAAAATATAAATTCCCCTGAATGGGATGCGAACCCACAACCGTCGCGCTACACCTCACTCATACTTACACGGTTGTGCCCCTGCGCCATGGGAGCCTCGCTTCGAGGTGATGCAATTATTACAAGTGAATCAAATTCAGTTTTTTAGACTTTATTACATACATAGTTACAAATCAACTTAATGAAAGCATGTTTAAATATAACAACAATTCTATTTAATAAAATATATAATGGCTCTTCCAGCAAGTAGCAACAATTCGAGTAATGTGAGGACACTGCAGCCGAGAAAAACGTTGAAAACTCCGCCCAGTTGAGCTGGAAAAATTAAAAATGTATTTCCTTTTACTTTTTTAACGATACACTCCATTGTCTTCTTTTCACCCAGTTTCTGACGCATTACGTATTGAGTGGCGTAACCCAACGTCGTGCTTTGTCTTGTTACCAGGGCAAAGACGTTAAAATATATGACCACCTCTGCGTGATAAAAGAATCCGCAACTACCGCGTGCGCAGTCAGGGGTCTCAATAGACCTTTTAGACCTTTAAGATATCTTATCTCTCTATCGCACATAGCAGTGCCTACAGTCCCCTTCCGTTCTTCACTTTACGCCTGAATTCGAGACATGGCGTGTTAAGCGTTGGCAGAGAGTAGAGAGAAAATGAAAACAATTCACTCCTCGAATCGTGATTGATCTCACAACCATCTCATTTACAGGCAGATGCGGTTTCACTGCGCCATGAAGAACTCACTTAATGGGAAATAATGTTTTTAATTAATATCACACATCTAATGTTATTCAACGAGGCTTCTATTGTAATTTTTCTATTTTAATTTTTTATTCTTTACAACAGTAAAACAAGTAAGAAATTAAAGTAGTAATAACAGAAGTAGTATAAAGAATACTTACAAAATAAGTTGAAACAACTGAAGTAGGATCTGCGCTTTAATATCTTCTTGTTACGTTTCTCCACGAACACTCGCACGACGCTGACCCGGTCCAGGTCTAAATCTTCACTAAAACGACATGTTACATTATCTTATTTTAGCTGTTGTGCTTGTTAAAGTTATTTCTTTTGAGATTACGTAAGAAATTTATGTTCAGAGAGATTCGTCCTCGTGCCAAAGCATGCGTATGGTTCAGTACGAGACTCTGTTGCGTTTTGTCTGGTTGCCAGATGAAGGGATGCCCCCCGAGTGGGAATCGAACCTACAATTGTCGCGTTTACACTCGTGGTGCAGGGACCCAAACGTGCGATTATAAACGTGACAGGTTGTGGCTTCGATCTCCATTTGGCGAAATGAGCTCCAAAATTCAGCGGAAAGTGGGGAACGGGGGTGGAGTTAACACTCAGTTCCTAGGTTCCCTCTGCCTACCCCGCTACAAGTGCGGGATACAGTGTGAAGTTACCTGTCTTTACTCAGAGACTAAGGTGTTTATTTCATTTACTTACTAGAATCTGTCATATGTGTTTGAATCATACATTAGTTGGTGACTATAATAGTCCGTTTCTTCTTTTTCCACGTTGCATGTAGATGGACAGTTACATTCGTTGATTGCAAATGAAACTAAAAATATAAATCAATCTATGAATCATCTTCAAGCTGATTCCCACAAGTAGCAGGATTGTCAGAGATAACCTGGGAACCTAGTGTTAACACACTCCGTTCTTATTAAGATCCTTCCGTTTCCGTGAATTATGCAAGCATTGTGTGTTGAGTGGCAGAACTCAATGCCGCGCTTTTGCCTCGATACCAGAGCAAAGAAATGAGCGGGGATCGAACCCACAACCAGTCGGTTTTACAGCCACACTTTGTGCCCCTGCGCCACGTCTGGCATTACATTTCATGTTTTGTATAAATCTGGCTATTTATGGGTAAGCAGGCTTAAAGGTTTCGTTGTTTAGTATCTATTTAGAAATTTTGTTGCAAATTTAGTTAGTAGAGTAGTAGCAGAGTAATTTGGACACTGTCCAAATGCCGTAGGCAATAATTCAGGCAGATCCAACTTTCTACTCAACTTTACGAAAATTACATGTTGAGTTGCAGAACTCAACCCCTCCTTTTGTCTTTTTACCAAAAGAAAAGGAAATATTTGATTCCCCCGCATTTATACTTAGACACTATGATTATGTTTCACCATTAGGTTATTATAATTAGGTGAACCACTATATCATTGTCCATTATTTTAAGGCCTGATTAATTTTCCAGTAGGGATTTGTACCTGCGGCCCGTCTGGCACATCTTAAATGCCTGGCACCGCACACCTGAACACCTGGCAGGCTTGGATGGGACAGTTTTAGACAGTGACACATTTCCAATGTACGTCGCATCTCGCACTCCAACAGGCAATAGGTTCTACGTATAGTAATGATGTTACAGGTAAATAATGATATTAGAAGTAGAAAAAAAATCTATAAAAATGTTATTAAATATGTATTTGTCTATATTAAGTGGAAACTAGGTTGCGCCTGGACTCTCGTGTCAAATTATATTTTTGTTGTTTTAGACCATAAAATTATCAGCTTCTGCATAGCAGTGCAGGCAAAGGGAGCCCAGTTAAAATTGTCTATTTTCCACTAACCACCCAACTTTCAGAACTCAACAGCTACCTACCAGCATAAGGAAAATGAAAATAGTTTTACTCAGGGGATATTTTCATTCCCCCGAGAGAAGATCGAGTCTTCACTCGTCGTTCACAATCGAACACAGTCCCACTAAACCACGACCGACAATAAATCACCAAAATAGAAAAAAAAAATACTTATGATAAATTGGAAAGAATTTCAGTGGGTCATGTGCCATATGACACTTCCTGAGATCAGTGGAGAGTCTGCTCGCGTCATCTGACACCTGCATCAAGACCGTGCGGTATCCAATCCAGGTCTCTTCACCAGGGGAGATGGCAGTACCGTTTACAGATATATCTACATAATGCTGATCCGTCCCAATGGCCACCTAAGACATATGTTGGTATTAGTTAGTTAACAATATGTGTCATTAAGAGCATGCAAGGTATGTTCTTAATGACACGTGTAAATTGTTAACGTTATTAACGTTACTGAGGCCGTCGTGGCGCAGCAACGCAACGGCTGCGGGTTCGATCCCCACTCGAGAAATTACATATTTATTTACATTTATATTTTCATTGCGAACGGAGTGTCTTAACACTAGGTTCCCTCTGCCTACCCTGCTCTGCGGGATACAGCGTGAAACAGATTTTTTTTGTTTACGTTATTAACGTTACTCGTTGACTCTTTATACATCAAGAGATGACGCGTACATTGTTTCAAAAGAGTCCTAACTCTTAGAGGTGCGTTTTTAAGAAACGTATTTCCAATTTTTATTTTGGTAAATAGGATATTTAGATAGGCATCTATCCCGGTTTATTAAAATATAACCGGAATAATAAAATCTATGCATATTTAAATTACCCATTTGTATACAAGATCAATGTCTGTCAAATCTTTCCTTTGATTTACTGCCACTATCAAGCTGTTGCTGAAGCCTAATCCGTCTACGTAAATGTCGTCGTTTGGCTGTACGTTGTGCGGGCCGTGGTCTCTTATTTCTCTGTAATAGTCAAAAAGTTAATGTTTATTTCACGTTACAGTGAAGAGAACAAGCACTACTCGGCGGAAGATTTTATTTCCCCAATTTAGAATGATGCCAATCGTGGTGCAGGGGCATAAGCATGTGACTGTAAAAGCGACAGATTTTAGGTTCGGTTTCCACTCGAGGAAATTGAATCTATATATATAAAATCGAAAGGTCACTCACTCATCACGAAATCTCAGAAACTACATGTGCTAGGAATCTCAAATTTTGCATAGAAGTTACTTATAGGACGTAAGTGCTCGCTAAGACGGGAATTTGCAATATTCGACTTCTAAGGGGTTGTTTTTGGGGTCGAAAGTTTGTATGAAACTTCGTTACTACAAATGCTAGAAGTCTCAAATTTTGCATGGACGTCACTAGGACGTAGTCATGGAGACAAAAATTAATAATAACATAGTTCACGCGGGTGAAACAGCGAGCGGGTCGCTAGTATTTGATATTTTCATTTAAGTAGACGAAATATTTATTTAAATATGTAGTAGGGGGCGTATGTAGAATATATTTAAAAAAAAACTTATTCCTAATTTTTATTTTTGTAAATATTTTTTTTAGAAAGTGGGGCACCTATCCCAAAGGGGAGGGGGGTGTAATATTATAATTAATACACCTTTTTAACGAGCGACCGTTAAAAACGCAGCAGTATCCAGTACGGGTGATCTCCATTTGAAACATTGAAGAGCAATTCACGATATTCCCACGCCACCGGCACCTGCAACTCATAAATTTTGCAAATGTATTTCAATAAAAAAACTAGAAACGGTAATTTATTCTGGTAAACTTTTATTCTGTATCTAAAAAATAATGAGAAATCAAGCCTATGAATTAAAATAGTAAAAATGTAAATAAACTTATATAACTTTTATATCTATTTTTGTCATCTAGCGACTTATAACAAAGAGAAATGACTATTAAGCCACTGATTTCTCCACATTTCGTCCATTTTAAAGATATTTTGATTGGTCAATAGGATCCAGGTCATAGTGACGCAGTGGGACACTATTTCTCCCACTTAGAGAAATGATTGTATTTAAATTATTTTCGTTGCCACGCTCTGACATACAAAATTAAACGGTCATATTCGCCAATTATAACGATATGTCTTAAAAATTGAGAGGTAAGAGAGAAACGTAGTGTCCTAACACTTCCCTTTGTCTATTCCCGCCATGGGGGAAAAGTTTGAAGTTGCAATTATGCTATACTAAGTCTAACTAGACCCAATTTTTTTTTGTATAGTGTTCTATTATTTACTTTAGAAGTATTTCTTCACATGTTGATGTAAGACGCCGGCCAGCCTGTTCTATATCAATATTGTTGGAATATAGTAATTTTTGTAAATTTTCTAAATCTTCCAAATTAAATACGACGTCTGGAGAAGTGAATGCTGAGAGCTGTCTGATGATGTTTCTTATGTAAGAAGCGTTTAGTGTTTCTGGATAATCTCTAAAAAATAGTACAGAAAATAAGTAAGTCAGCGACAGGTTGTGTGTTCGATTCTCACTCGAGGAAATCTAATATTTAATATTTTAATTTCCTCGCTCTGGTAACGAGGCAAAGCTCGGTGTTAATTTCCGCCACTCAAGATGCAATGCCTAAGAATTGGCAGAAAGTGGGGAACGGAAGTCTCTTAATGGGAAAGTAGTGTCTTAACACTACCTGCCTACCCTGTTATGAATTGAATTAAATTCTTGGTATATGGCGTTACCCTGTTATGTGCGTGAAGTTAAAGAAAAAAAGGTGATGCATTTTTGTGTTCGATTGACACGAAGGGAAATGAATTATTTTAATTTTCTCTGTCCTTGGTAGCAAGACAAAAACACAATACGTATATCAAAAATTGGGCAGAAAGTGAGGAACGGAGTGTTTTTACACTGAATTCCTTCTGCTGTACGCAAAATATAGCGTAATGCTAAAAAAAAATTAAGAAGTAAATAGATAATTAAATAACACTTACACTTCTTTGATGAAATTTTCAATTTTATACGTAGGAAAACTGATTTCCGGGCATATAATAACCGACGGAAAAATCATTTTCGTTCTAACAGATTCAATCTTTTCTATATACGTTGGATCACTGAGAAAACGTTGAACGGTCACACATACTACCGTGACCGCGCAGCCAAGTAACATTGTCAAAGCTAATGCCCAATAGAACCTAAAAATTAAATATATTATGGATAAAGAAGAAGAGTTTCTTGCAGGCTCTTCTCAGCAGAACTGCTTTCCGAGAGGCAGTAGCTTTATGTTCATTCGACAATTCAAGTGTTTGTAAGAGCCTATTTGAATAAAGAATATTTTGAATTTGAATAATTGTTTGCTGTTTCACACACGTGGTTAAATGAAAATATCTATTTCTATATGTTACAGCTGTGATCTCTATCATATCTCTATGTTACAGGACACACTTACTTGTCTGAGGTAACCCCATAGGTTATAATCTGAACCAGTAGTTCCTGAAATTAGCACGTCCAAAGTATAAATAAGTTAGTATAAATATTTTTACCTAAAATTCGATTCCGCTAGTCTCCTAGCGCCATGGAACTGTGCATTAGTCAACATTTGTTTGAATTTCATGTCCACCGCAAAGCCGCGGCCGGCACGCTGTCAGTGCTCAACTATTATTCACTAGCAGTAATCTACTATCTAAAAGCTTATAAATCATAGACTATCAAATCAAAAATGATGATAGTACGCTATCGTGCTATTATAAAGTTTATTTTTTTGGTGGTCAAAAGGTGGTTGTGGTATAAATAATTAATTTCATTTGATAACTTGAGTGGAATAACTGTTTGTGGTTCTGTACTATAACAAAAGTGTTAAGGAAGTTAGTCAAGAAGAATAGAAATGTTTTTTTTAGCTGCATATAGGAGGGTAGGCATATAAAACCTGGGGACCTAATATTATGACATTCTGTTTCCATTAAGACACTTCCGCTCCCCACTTTTCGCCGAATTCTTGAGATATTCTTGAGGAGTGGAGATACTCCTCTAGAATGAGGATTTCCTCAAGTGGGAACCGAACCCACAACCTGTCGCGTTTACAATCTCACTGGACTGGCCTCATAATAAATATATTTATACAAAACAGTAAATATGTTATATAAACAGTATAAAACAAATATTTTCGAATCTCTATTTTATTATTTATTCTAAAGCTACAGTTTTTATTTTATTTACGACTTTTAAAAAGTAATTTGTAATATTTACTGTATCATTTATAACAGTTTATATTATGGTCAATCATTTGACTAGCATTAATCAAAATTTATTGGTGAATTATTTATTGAACATAGTAAAGTTGCTGTTAGGGTTTAGTAGATGTCAATAACTTGTTCAGGCATTATTCGTGCAGGTTCGATTTTCTGAGTTTGTCCGCTTTATATGTACTAATAATAATAATAATAATAATATTCTACGTTATTTGATGTTCGCCTATTTTTTTTAGCTTCACGCTTTATCCCGAACATAGCAGGGTAGGCAGGGGGAACCTAGTGTTAAGATACTCCATTCCCCACTTTCTGCCAAATTCTGGAGGCATTGCGTGTAGAATTACAGAACTCGCGCTTTGCCTCGACACCAGACCGAAGAAATGGAGATATAAATGTAAATAAATATTTCATTTCTTCGAGTGGGGATCGAACCCACAATCGTTGCGATACACACCCTTATGCAGCTGCGCCACTACGGCCCCAATTTTATATATGTACGTGTACATATATATATAATTGGAATTACTATTACAAACCATTATAATATAAACCAGATGGTTCACGCAATAAGAAGTGATATGCGTGAAACCACAACCCAAAGCCAGTCACTAATAAGTTAATTTGCTAACTAAATAACGCTGTTCCATTATAGCGACAATCGGTGCGTTCGCAGTAATTAGGATACGCAGTAATGTCTTAATTACTATGTCATTTGTAATGTATTGAATGGCGGTGTTGTTTGAATCAAATTAGATGCTAATTTTAGATATTTATTGTTAAATATATATTACTAGCGACCCTCTTGCGGCTTCGCCCGCTTTAACTACTGGATTATTCATGTAATGTATGTTTGCAAAACACTTAAGATAATGTGAAAATTAATTAAACCCTAATGCAACCCGCATTTTCGTAGTTTCAATAAGGATTTTCCAATTGTTTTACACAGCAAGGATTTTTTAGTAGGTACCGTAATTTTAAATCTGTGCTATTAATCTTTTCAAGTACTTATTAAAATATATTTAAATGACTATTTTTAGATAGTTAAATGACTATTTTTAAACGGAAGAAATTATAAACAAAATCCTACCTACTAATAACTACTACAAAAAATGTGAAACCAAATATATCGCGCTTAAATAATACATTCAACTCCAATTATCCAATACGTGCAAACGCTTCTAACTAAATCTTCGTTGCTATAGAGGCAGCCGGGTATTTTTTTTCGAGCTTGTGGTTAATGCTGAAGGGGGTATTCTGTCCCTGATGAAAAGCAAGCACGACGGCTGCCTGTGAGGACAATGAAATAGAATGCATCGGCCGGGAATCGAACCCGGGCCGCCCGCGTGGCAGGCGAGTATTCTACTACTGAACCACCGATGCGTGTAAGGCAGGCGGGCGCGGCGGACGCATGGCGAGTGGCGAGCCGTTTCGCAGCAAGGATTTTTTTGATATTGTAACAACTTCTAAAATACTTATTAAAATGAAAAACAGTAAAAGACAGTTTTGATCTACATTAAATGGCCAACGTGACTAATGTACTTATTTATATGCTGAGAGTAAGGGATAAGTGAAACTTGAGTAACATACAGCTGATGTGGAGACGGCGGGATGTGTCAACAATTAAATGCGTTTTTCTGTAAAACTATTCGCAATTTCGAAATATTGTAAAAAGCAAATTTTATCTTCGTTTAACGTAGAAAATTAATAAAGTATTTTAAAGGATAAGGATTAATACCATTATAGAAAAATATGACTCACAATAAAAAATATATTGAAATTATTATTTTTAGACAGAAAAATGATCACTACACGTTATTCTTAAAAGATACGAATATGCTCTCGCGGACTTTTTTGTAGATCTTAATAAGAGGAACAATACCCCAGTACATTATTTTCATGTAGTACTTACCATTAGAGCAGCGCATCCGCGAAAGTGTCTCAACGGGTAGGACTTTATACACATTTATCGTATTTATGTTAATTTACATAAGAATGTACAAATAATAAACTATATATAAACCTTCTACGAAAAAACACTCGACTTAATGGTGAAGACCGCATCAAAATCCGTTGGGTGGTTTAGAAGAAGAAGAGTTAGAAACAACAGACAGACACGAAAAGCGACTTTGTTTTATAAGATATAGGATATTTTCTGGTACTGTTTCTCTAAAGAAAAACGGAATCCCTTATAGGATTACTCATCAAGAGGCGGAGAGGATTTAGTCTGGACACTCCGTCCTCCACTTCTCGCACATTTTACACATATTTTGAGCTGGATAGCGAAATTCAACCTTCATATGATATGTTTGCTTAAAATAAAATGTTCGTAATAAAAAAAAAAAATTACTTCGAATAGGAATGACTTTAGGCACTACTCTCTACAATCTACATCACGAGAACTCAAACCCACACTTTTTACAGCCAATATTAACCGACTCAAAAAAAAGAGATTCTTCAACACGTATATTTCTTGTCTCTCTAGTATAGAATAGAATTTGTACTACTAAAACATATCAAATAAAACAGAAATATGTACTTAAGTGCTTGCAATATATCTCTTGAGCACTCGTAAGTGTCCAATTGCCGCGAACACTGGTGAGTGCATACGCGAAATTGTACCGACTGCATTATTACATTCTCGCCAAATGTTTCCCACTTCTGTCGTTTCTGCGGCTGCTGGTGTAAGGGGATGCGTATACTGGAGAGAGAGAAAGAAATTAATCAGTTTCACGCTGAATCCCGCATATAGCAAGGTAGGCAGAGGGAACCTAGTATTTAGACACTCTCAATTTCCAAGGCATAGTATGTTGAATGGCGGAATTCAACATAACGCTTTAAAGACACTTTCTAAATGTTCATTATATCAACCGTCACTATGACGGCGTAAAACCATCAGTACGTAAGATATTCATTCAAAATCATATCACAAAGAACTCTCCAATGTAGGTCCACCGCAAGAACTATGGAATATTCTATTAGTGACATCAGAGATGCTTTTAGGAATAGCCATTTTAATATTAACTTAATTTCCAAGAGAATGTTCAAATTATACGTAAGAATTGCTGTGCAGCTTTCTGCATTCTTCTTTGTTCAGTAGAGATAGGCAGTTATAAAGATAAATATTATAGAGACAAGTAAAAAATCCACTTTTCATGAGACGCAATAACACATTGTTTGAATTTAAATGCAATGGTTGTGGGTTCGATTCCCACTCAGGGTAATGAATTTTCAATAACAAGGCAAAGCGTGGCGTTAAGTTTCACCATTCAATATGAAATGTCTTAGCCTAAAGTTAAGCAAACTTAAATTCATATTAAAGTTCATATTTTCAACACAAAAGGAAGATGTTGAAACAATCGTTATATTTAAAGTGTTATGCACACCTGTACATTGAAAATACGATAAAAATGATACGTGTATTTGGTGCAGATATCGACGTCAGACGTAGCATCGATATTCCCGTGGGGAAAGGACCTATCTTGGAATATAACACAATAGAATAATGGCTTCGTATATATTTTGTATACATATATTTAACTTATCGAATTGCTATTCAAGACCTGTAAAAAAAATAGTTTGTCTGGCAGATAAGGCTGTCTGGGACTTTATCAGCCAGTGGTGAAACTGGCTCTAGGTGTTGACCACGCAATTCTCGAAAAAAAACAAGACTTTTGAAAAAAAGAAAAGATTAGTGGCGAGTCCTCCTGCTGTCATTTTTGAGGTTTCAATTTTTCCATTTATTCTCGTAATTATGAACAATGGGTAAATAAAATAAGACTTTATAATATAAAGCGCTAAACTCAGGAACTGCTGGCTCAATATGAAAAATATTTTTTTGTATAATCGTCGTTTTACCAAGTACGCTACAGGCTATATTATATTACTTTAATAGTTTCTTTGGAACCCACAATGAATTGAAAAGGCAAAAAGATATTTAAGTCCTAGTTTTTTCAAAACGACCACGCGAGCGAATCCGCATATGAAAACTAGTATTATTATAAAACAATAAAATACCAATAGGTATAAAATAATAAAATATAACAAAAATGTGAACAACATAAATATTAGATTCG
This sequence comes from Heliconius melpomene melpomene, assembly GCA_000313835.2. Lineage (NCBI taxonomy): Eukaryota > Metazoa > Arthropoda > Insecta > Lepidoptera > Nymphalidae > Heliconius > Heliconius melpomene. Next base: position 5,056 of record HE671198.1, on the reverse strand, counting down.
ATAGCGTAGGGCGTCGTCAAGACGAATGGCGGGTTTGCGGGGGTCTCAAATGTATGTAGGCAGGTATATAAGCGTCCTAGCACGTTAGAGCTATTTTTTATACTATCAGCGAGGAATAATGTGATAGAGAAGGTAATGAGAACGTCTTTATGGGTGTCGATATTTGAGTTAGTGGGGTCCTGGAGGTGACTTTCCAATAGCTTTGTGTTTTTTAGCTAGTAGTAATAGTAGAATTTTTTTATATATTACTCGATTTTATAGGTAGGAGAGATTTAGGTGATCAGGATCAGGTTCTGTTTTAAAATAGACGAAGAAGCAGTTTTACGTATTTTCGTTCGTAGTAGGAAAGACCTTTTCTATATACTCGTATTTTCTCACTCTGGTACATGAAGGTAATTGTTTTTGTAAGAATTTAGAGAAATCCTCTCATAGCTCTCGTACTCCTCCTATATACTGAAGTCAAAGTCAAGTAATATACCCCCCCATATACATCTATATATCAAATTTCGTCATTCTTAATCCATTGGTGCTGTTCGTGCGTTGTCACTGAATAACGATATTTTTTTATATACATATATATAAAACCCTAAGCTCTCTTAATGTGTGTGCTTCGCTACCAACGCGTGTTTATCAGCTAATCAGGGTCCCTCCTAGGTTCGTAAATGTATATGGGTGTCGTATTTCTTACTGAATGTGCGGACACTTTCCCTTCTTTCTTTATTTTATTACTTCTTTTATATATTGTATAATAGTTGAAAATGTTTCGTTATTTAGTATACTAGTTCCTATAAGAATATAGGTATCGGTTTTAGACTGACAAGTGGCTAGTTATACTATTGTTTAACAGAGTTATATTATAGAGTACATTTTATATAGAAATATATTCTCCGGAGCCGTTATGGAGTCGTCAAGTCAGCGGCACAGAGTCTAACTGTAAATTCGATGGTTTTGGGTTCCATTTCCATTCGAGAAATTTTATTATTTTTATTTTCTCGGACTGTCGCTCAACACGCAATATCTCCGAATTGAAGTGAAAAGTAGTTAATTCTAAGACCGGGTTCCGGCGGGATACAGTTTAACTTAATTTATTTAAATAATATTTTTTTAATTTAATAAATTCCTGAAATAGCAAAGCAATAAAACGTGATATCAAATGTAAGCAGGACAGATAGATAGATAGAGAATAGACAGATATTTGTCTTATAAGAAAGGGCAATTGAAAACTTCTTAGAGTACTAATTGAACCCACTACCATCGCGACTACATCCAGACCTCTGAAGTGAAAATTGAACATATTTAGTTTGAAAAGCAATTAGTTTAGCAATAATAATTTAATTTTCTCTAAACATATATTATATTACCTTATATTACTATAACTTCTGTCGCTAACGTTATCAAGGCGTAATTAATACTTAATTACTCGTGTTACTTACCCGTACACGTTCGTTGACTTACGATACATGTTTAAGTTAGACTAATATTGATTTGGTGAGAATTTTGTACTTATATAATAGTATTAAAAGATATTCCCATTAAGTCAATATTTCCGAGGGCTTTGTATAGGTAATTTTACGCAGCTTCACGCTTTTTCCCGCATATGCAGTGGGGACCTAGTTTTAGGACAGTCCGTGCCCACTTCCCACCCAATTTTTGACGACGACCGACAGATTTGGATTAGGTTCCCATTCGGGGAAATGAATTATTTAAATTTACGCATTGGTAAGAAGACAGAAAACACTGGAAAGTGGGGTCGCAGTATTTAAGCATTACTTTTGCTCTGCCTATCCTTTTAAATGTAGGCAGTTTATTTACCCTGTAAATAAACAGAATAGAACCGAATTCGGCGAAAAGTGGGCAACGTCGTCGTTGTCGTCGTCGTTCGTATCTTAATGGGAACTAACTGTCTTAACACTAGGTTCCCAGTTTCCATCTGCCTACCCTGACACGTGCAGGATACAGCGTGAAGTTGAAAAAAAGAAAGGTAGCTTAAAGAGTTTAGGGAAGCGATACGAGAGGATTTCTTGAACCTCATACAAAAACAGAATTTCCAAATATGTCATAACTGACGATGTTTTATTAGCATTTCCTTTTAATAAAGAGCAAGTGGGGGTGTTATCCAAGATATATAAATTGTTAAATGCCCAACCACCGCAGTAACAATTCCCACATTTTACTGCCCATACTGAACGAAAATATTCTGGATGCCTTGAAAAGAGCAAATCTCTTGTTTATTACGCTCATTTGGCAAATGATTCGAATAAACGAACCCAAAGTGTATTGATCTATTATTTTGATAATAGAAGTAGGTGTGTATTTTTCATCATTTTTGGTAGGTGCTGAAGGTATATTATATTTTAGACGGGTTATACGCATCAAATTTGGCCTCAGATCTTCATTTTAACTAGAAAGTTGGTATTAGTTAGGTTCTACGGATACCTATCAGAGCGTGTGTGCTACTTTATATAGCTTAATATTATTTAAAAAATAAACTTCTGTATATAAACTATAATTGTGCTAATTTTCGAACACCTCTGTTCGTACTGTTTTTAATATATATTATAGATATATTTATTAAATATTTAATATATATTTATTAGATATTTAAAAAAATCTGTAAAATTAAACAATTGTATATTAACTGCTCCATTCTGTATAAAGCATGGAATCTAGCTTAAAGACATTCTGCTCGCCATTTTTCGTTTCATTTTCTTTGAGACCTTATAAAATTCAAATACGACATAACTCATTCCCCCTGAGTCGGAATCGAATCTACAACCGTCGTAATTTTATAGCCAGACATTCTGCCACCGCTTCGGTAGTGCTAATATTTTTATTACCAAAAGATATTTCATTTGACAGTCCAAGTAAAAAAAGAAGTGACAAATCACTCTATCCACCATTCCCTTCAATTATATAGAAAAATTCATTCCATTAATTTTCATTCTCATTATTTTTCACAAACAAATTGTTCAGTAACGAAGTGAGCATATTTTATTACGCAAAGTAAATATTCTTTCGGCGCCCAATATTTTGAAAGCCGCGAGTCTTTAAACGTCCTTTTACAAACCACATCAAAGGAAATATGATCGTTGCGTTGAAATAAATTGTATGAAAGGAATGTTAGAATAACTAGATTTTTAGTACAGAGCTTTTAGAGTAGCAAAGAAAGTGTTCTAAAAATGGTCTGTGGAATATTTTTGCTGCTCTAATAAATTAATGAAAATAAAAATTTCGTTATATACTAAGGAATATTTATTATTTTCGGTTTACGGTTCTATATCGCATATAGCAGGGTAAGCAGAGAGAACCCAGCGCTAAGATACTCCGTTCCCCACTTTAAACCCAATTTTTGAGATATTGCTTCTTCATCTTGGCATCCTTTCTGTACGGTACATGCATGAAAACTAAACACCGATTTGACTGTAGCTGTGGGTTCTGTAGCGGTGGCTATGGGTTCGATTCCCGCTAGGGTAAATTTAAATTAATTCCATTTCCCCGCACCGCTACAGAAAGCATAGCGTTGAGTTCTCAATAACATTAATCGTAAATCTGCTTTTTTGCTAAAAACCAGAGAACATAAGAACTTTAACCTACTTCAAAAGTAATAGTTACAGCATTATACGAATATTGCTTACAATATACAGGAGCCCATATGTATATGAGATCTACGAGTATCTATCGGTTGCGGATGTTCCGAGATGAGTTAGGTCGACATATGAGTGATGTTTCGGTGCTTTGACTTGGCGAATGACTTATGAGTGCGCGTGACTTAACTACGTGAGTACGTTTCATGTTGTTAATCCTGTAATACAATTTAGAGTTAAGTTTAGTTGGTTTATATTAACTGGAACAGTTAAATTTGAATAGTTTGGACTGTTATTTGTGGTCTTGGGTTTGATTTATTAGATGAAATTTTGGAGGTGTTATCTCGTCCTTAAAGATGCTCGTACAGAGATTATTTTCTATTTATTCTGATTGAAGGTTCCCCATACAGCATGGCAGAGGAAGCACGAAATATTGAGTGAGAAATGAGAGGAAGCACGAAATATTGAGTGAGAAATGTGAGAAATGTCAGAGTGTGGAAAAGAAATAACTAATTTGTCAAATAATTTAAACATTTATATATATTATATGCACATATATTATATGCATATATATTATATGCTTAGTGTCTGAGCTGCAATTATTATTATTATTATTATTTTAAATAATCAATTTGTTGATCCTAACCTAATCCAGACTTAAAAATAATCGAATCTATGTACCTTACGATCGTAATCACCATATAACCCAATTATTGTCTCAATGAAGAAAATTGGAAAATATATTAGAATATTATAATTTATTTCGTTTGGCAATAACTAAAAATAGAAATGAATATGCAGAGGAACGCGTTCAATGGAAAAACTCGATCTGTTATTTAAATTCCATTGATCCTCAGTCTAAGAGATAATCCTGTGATATTGGATTTATCAAACACTTATTTAAATAATCTTTTAGGAAAACACGATTCGACGCGACGGTGGGTGTGCTAACAACGATTTCAATTTAAAAGGAACATTTGTTTTTTTATATAGAAATATGTATGTATTTTGGGTACCACCATCGTTCATCACGTTTTCTACCATCATCATCATCAATCAGGTGTTTTTCAGTTAAATAATGCATTTCTCGTTAACTTCATCGGCATTAGTACCAATTTTCGTGTTCCCTAGGGCAATTAAAACCAAAAATTTATCTTGGTTGTTTTTTACCACCAAATTAAATATATTAAGCTTGTAGGAGTATTGCACTAGTCTTATTATATTATTTATCCCATCAAAAACATAAATGTAAAATGAAAGCCAAGTTCAGTAATAAAACATATGCTTTCAGCGATAAAAGAAGTGAGATGTAAATGTATGCCAAGTTCAATGGTCAGTCCTGAAATTAATTTTAACAATATAAAATATTTTATAACAACTGAAAATGTCCATTCTTCTTACAACTTGGAGACTTTATTTATGTGTAATATCTGACTTGGCCAGTTTTCAAATTAATTTACATCGATATAAAT
>HE671197.1:0-23438 GCA_000313835.2 Heliconius melpomene melpomene | reverse complement strand
AAGTCTATGCATATAAGAGCAAAAATTTTGAACTCTAATAATAAAAATTAAAAGCTACATGGGATGCTATTACTGCTGTAACTGGGAGATCTAGAGCTGTCAGTGAACCTATTAAATTAAAAGTTAATAATATAATCTTAAATTCAGATTTAGAAGTGGCAAATACTTTTCAAAAATTTTTTTCTGATATATCTACTGAAGTAACACGTTCACTGCCATCATCTCCTTCGGAAGCAGAATTAATACTAAAAACCCATGTAAATAGTTGTAGACAAAATTTTGTGTTTAAGAATGTGTCACCAGATGAAATTGTCAAAACTTTTAAAAGCCTTAATTTAAAGAAAACTGGTGACTTATGGGGCATGTCTGTTAAAGTTTTTAATTCAATTATACCTAATATTGCTCCTTACCTTGCTTTAATTTTTAACAATTGTGTAGAATCCGGTACTTTTCCTGATTTAATGAAATATAGCAAAATAGTGCCGCTTTACAAAAGTGGAGATAGATCTGAGCCTGGAAATTACAGACCGATTTCTGTTTTGCCATCCTTAAGTAAAATATTTGAAAAAATGATGTTCAACCAGCTCACAATTTTCTTAAATATTTACAATTGTTTCCATAGTGAGCAATATGGTTTCACCAAAGGTAGGTCCACTACGGATGCGGGTGCCGCACTCCTAAAGTACATTTATGACGCATGGGAGAGGTCACAAAATGCAATTGGAGTGTTTTGTGACTTATCCAAAGCCTTTGATTGCGTAGACCATGTAACTCTGTTGTTAAAACTAAAACATTATGGTATACAGGATACTGCCCTTGACCTTATTGCCTCATATCTAAACCAAAGAATCCAGACGGTTAGTATAAATAATGTAAAATCATCTGGATCTCCTCTAAAGATGGGCGTTCCACAAGGATCTATACTTGGTCCCTTTTATTTCTTCTTTATATTAACGATCTGCCTTTTTATGTGAAGAACATATGTGATATTGTACTTTTCGCGGATGATACCTCTTTAATATTTAAAGTTGACAGAAATATAATAAACTATGACGAAGTGAATAGTGCATTATCGCATATTCTTCGTTGGTTTGATGTTAATAATCTATTGTTAAATGCAAAAAAACGAAATGCATCGAGTTTGCTTTACCAAATGTTAAAAAACATAATTTTAATGTAATAATTAAAGGAGAACCTCTTAATGTGTCGGAATCAGCTATTTTCTTAGGTGTTACTATAGATTCCAAACTCCAGTGGAACGCTCATCTGGAAGCACTTGCAGATAAACTCAGCTCTGCCGCGTTCGCAATTGAGAAAGTAAGACAAATGACGGACGTTGAAACTGCCCGACTAGTCTACTTTAGCTATTTCCATAGTATTTTATCTTATGGAATGCTGTTATGGGGCAGTGCTTCAGATATCAATTCAATATTTATTCTTCCAAAAAAAGAGCCGTAAGATATATTTATAATCTAAGAGCTCGAGATTCTCTGCGAGATGTTTACAAAGATGCAGGTATTATTACAGTTGCTTCCCAATTTCTATACTATAATATTCTCTTTGTCCGACAAAATATACATTATCATAGAAAAAATAGCGACAGTCATACGATAGAAACGAGAAATAAAGATAAGCTTGTTACACCAAGTTTTCGCCTCCAAAAAGTTAATAAATCCTTTATGGGTCTGAGTATACGTGTATATAATAAAATTGTAGTGTATTCTTAATTTGCCACTTCCAAAATTTAAAATATCTGTAAAAAAAATTCTAACAAGTAAAGCTTATTACACTGTTCAAGAATATTTAGAGGATAAGCATGTATGGAATTAATGTCTATTGAATGTCAGGCAGGACAGCTGCCAGCTAATGTAATAGTAAAATACGAGTATACCATTGACTTTAAAAAGAGCAACTGTTGAGTTTCTTGCCGGCTCTTCTCAGCAGAACTGCCTTCCGAACCGGTGGTAGCTTTTTGTTGACATGTACATTCGACGATTCAAAAGTGCTTATAAAGTTTATTTGAATAAAGAATATTTTGAATTTGAATTTGAATAATGGTATTCAATTTACCTCAACAAAGGCGTGTTTTTATAGACAACCGCCGCTGCGCCACGATCCTTTAAATAGATGAAGTTCAAATTCTAATAAATGAAATACCTACAATGTTGTTAAATATTATCCTATAGAATATACACATATTTATATATCATAATATTATGATACATTTATTTAACAGTGATTTATAACTATTTTAAATGCTGTTAGAAAAATAAAAATGAAGAAGTCATTATCAAAATAGAACAAAAAATTAAATTCTCAGAAAAATATTGTATGAACATTTGTCTAACTTAAATACTAAACGAAAAGTTTATAGCATTTTAATATCTCTTTCTTCTCTTCTTTTAAGTTATTCATTTTTTAGACGCCTATAAAAGTTTTTGTAGTTAAACTTTTCACATTTTCAACAAGTCAACAAAAGCTTGATTTACTTACAAACTGCTTAGGAGTAAAATGCATTTGATCTTTGCGTCTCGTGTACAATAAAAGTAATTTTACTCCTGAAGTCTTCTTCTGCCTTAGTAGATGTAGTTGATATCAGATCACTATCAGGAAAGAAATTATTGACGTCCTAAGTGGACTTATCGCAGCCAGGATTAAATTATTTTCAATATAATCGTTGCCCGAGTAGGGATTGAACTCACAACTCTCTTGCAGTTACGGTTAAACTCTATCCAACTCACTACTATAAGCCTCAACGATATTTAAAAAACAAAATTACAATTACAAATATGACGAAGATTGCTGAATGTGCAATGCCTTGTTTAAGTCACACATTCAATCGTCACCTAAGCTCGATCACAATAATTCATTCAATTTAAAATTTACAATCTTACCCACTTGAACACTATTATTTTTTTTATAATCATATTTATAGTTACATTTACTCCAAAATACGAAAAGGTTATATCACAAAATGTTATAAAACAATAAACAAATCAAAATAAAAAACATTCATTACACTAATGACATTTATCAAGTAAAATGTTCTGAAAGGTGATAATATACGTATTTTACATTTAAAGTGTACGTTTTCTAAATGTGCGAACTTTTCCATATCGCATACCGTTTCCTAATGAGAGACGGCAAAAGAAGGTCACATACAAGTTTTGCTCATATAAAAATAGAATATTCACGTTCGTACATTCTAATGAGTACATTCTGTTATTAGCTCATTTACTGTGTATATATGTGTTATTGCGGAACGAGCTTCTATATATAATTTTTAAATAATAAATTATTGGAGTTCCAATCCGACCGCGGTACCGCCCGGACGTCTCAATGTCCGCTTGGCATCGTTTTCGCAAAAACCAACACCAAAAAACCCAAAAACCAAAAAAACCAATCCACGCACGCGCGCACTCTCGGCCACGCCACCCTGCACCACCAAAAAGACGAAGAGGACCGATCGGCGTCGTTTGTTCGGCGAGCGGCGATCTCCGTTGTTTTGTGTAGTGCAGTGTAGTGTGTTAGTGTCCATAGGATTTCACCTGGATTCCATACCCACGTGAGTACTTTTACACAGTGTTAGCTTAAGCTAGGTACTCACCCCGGCCCCACCAGGCCGAGACATTAGGTCAAAGTAGGCACACACCCCTCGCCTCGGCGGGGGGTCAAGTTTAGTCAAAATAGTTCGGATAGACTCGGATAGTCTACTTAAGTTCGCCGCAGACCATATCCCGACATGTTTCTTCATGGAAATAACCGCATTCGTGGAACGCGAAAAACGCCAGCAAAAGCAGGAGGCCAATCCCGGCGAGACCAACGCCGAATCGGACGAGGACGAGGCTCGGGACATCGTTCTAGAGTCCGAGTCCGAAGCCGAGGAGGCGGAGGCCCCGCCGGCCGAATCCTCACAGGAGGAGGAGGATCAGGACGGTTTCGAGACCGTCAAATCTAAGGCCGCCAAACGCAAGGCAAAACGATCCCCCGATAGCTCAGGCAAACGCGCCGCGAGCGCGCTAGATACCCCCTCTTCCCCGCGGTCCTCACCCCCGCGCAAAAGTAGGGCACGCGCGCAGGTAGCAGAAAAGGGTGCGCAGGTAGACAAAAACGGCCCCGACGCCGAAATGACTGACAAGACAGACAATGCAATTGTTAACAATAATAATAGCGATAAAAATAATTCAATCCCCGCGTCCAACTCTGGCGACGGTTCGGTACCGCTACCGGCCGGCGCTCGTAGGGATAGGTTACCTCCCCCGATCATAGTTCAGGAAAAGAAAGCGTGGGATAACCTACAATTATGGATGTTGTCCGCTAAAGTGCAGTTCAATTCTGCCGGATCCACAGCTCAGGGAGTTAGAATTCAGGTGTTAACACCTAAAGACCACAGGGTCCTTACGACCCACCTTAGGAATTCAAACATAGGGTTCCATTCCTACGCTCTGGAGGACGAGCGTCAATTACGTGTAGTCCTCAAGGGTATCCCAGTCGAGTTAGAGACCCAATCCGTTTTTCGGGACTTAATGTCCCAAAATCTACCCGTTAGGGCAGTCCACCGCATGTACAATCAGTACACTAAGAAAAGCTACGACATGGTCCTAGCTGTCCTAGACCGTAGCCCTGAGGGCAAACAAATTTTCAATATCAAATCCATCTGCTCACTCACGGGCATTACTATAGATAAGCCATGGTCTCGTGGTATTCCCGGGCAGTGTCACCGCTGCCAGCTCTATGGGCATTCCGCCAAAAACTGTCACGCAAAACCCAGGTGCGTGAAGTGCTTAGAAAGTCACGCTACTGCTGACTGTCCGCGCAAGGTCCCAGACATGGCCGTACCTCCCAGCTGTGTCTTGTGTGAGACCCAAGGGCACCCCACAAATTACCGCGGATGCCCTAGGGCCCCACGCAGGTCCGGCGGAAAGGGCGGCAGGACGCATAAGGCTTCGATGCCTTCCCGTCCAGCGCAAAACCCGTCCGGCCCTCAGCCACCACTCCAACCAGCCCCTCTTCCTTCCACCAATGCGTGGAAAAAACCTCTTCCAGAGACCCAAGCCGCCAAGGCCTGCAATCCCAAACCCAAGCCCTCCAGGGCCACTTCCTCCGCCCGCCAGCCCCGTGGGGAGGTAAACCTAGAACAGGATAGTCTCGAAGACGCGATCGACATTATGACTAGCTTTTTAGATATACTAGATAAAGACGAAATAAAGGCCTTCGCGAAAGGTTTAGTAGACTCAAACGACGAACCTAAAGATCGACTTCAAGTAATTAAGCTCAACAAAAAGCTTATAGCCAAATTACTTCTTTCCAAAGCTCAAACTTCCAATGGCGGTCAATAATAATTTTAGAATCAACCCGCCCGATTTAAGACTCGCACGAGTCAAGCCGCGTTCTCTCAACATAGGTTATTTTAACGCTAACGGTCTCAGTACGCAAATGGGGCTAATCCGCGATTTTGTTACAAACCGACAACTCGACTTATTTCTAGTTCAGGAAACGTTCCTTAGAAATTGCAATAGGGATCCCAATATAGCCAATTACCGTACTATTCGGAACGACAGAGACGGCGCCAAAGGCGGCACCGTCATCTTTTACAGAAAGACGCTTCACGTCATACCGCTCGATCCGCCGCCGACGCTCACTAACATCGAAGTTTCGGTCTGTAAGGTTCACATGACTGGACATCCACCCACTATTATAGCTTCCGCCTATCTCTCTCCATCAAAGAGTTTACTTAAAAGCGACCTACAGACACTACTAGACATGGGGGACTCGGTTATCATAGCCGGGGACCTTAACTGTAAAAGTACCAGGTAGAATTGCAACTCCACAAATAGAGGAGGAATCGAACTCGAAAACATCTATGACCTGACCACCTCTCACTTTGAGATAGTAGCCCCCCTCACTCCCACTAGATTTGGGCCCCGGGGCCGACCTTCAATTCTCGATATAGCCATCCTGCAGGGCGTCTCTCTCAGGCTGCGCTCTATCGAGGTAATACCAGAGTTAGACTCAGACCATAGACCTGTAATAGTTAAATTAGGACCCGATTGTCCTCCAGTTCTTCCTAAAACCACCATCACCGACTGGTCTAAGTTCGCGGAGCGCCTAGGTAATCCCGACACGGAACCGACAGACGACATACCTGACAGATTCGACTCGGTGGAAGTAGTAGAGGCGGAAATTAACCAACTTACTGACAGACTGGGTAGCACTCTCGACGAGTGTTCTAGGGAAATAACAACTAATCCAGAAGGACATTTTAAGATCCCGCGAGATTTCAGAAAGCTTATGAGACGTAAAAACATCGCCAATAGGGCGCACGATTCATTTCCGTCGCCGGCTAACCGCGCCAAACTCTGGAGGCTCCAAAGACAGGTTCGAGCCCGGTTCGAGGACCTCAGAGACGAATCTTGGGATCATAGGTTATCAGAGCTTACGCCATCGCACGTAGCGTTCTGGCAATTAACTAAATCATTCAAAAACGACACTGTAGTCGAATTACCGCCGTTAATCCGTCCGGACGGAACACTAGCCTCAGACGATCTCGAAAAGGCCGAATGCCTAGCGGATAACCTAGAAAGTCAATGCTCCCCCTCGGAACAACCGTGTGATCCAATTCACGTCGCCGCGGTGGACACACAGGTCGAAACGTGGGCACCGTTGCCACCAGCGGGCGAACCTATAAGACCGACCTCTGTCGAAGAGGTACAAGACATTATAAAGCGCCTTAAGCCAAAGAAAGCCCCAGGATCCGATCGCATCTCGAATAAGATCCTTAAAATTCTTCCCATTCACATCCTAACGCTTCTCGTTGCCATTTTTAACACGCTTTTAAAAGAGTGCTCATTCCCAGACCAATGGAAAGAGGCAATAGTCATAGGTATTCACAAGCCTAAGAAACCTCGCACATCCCCGTCCAGTTATCGCCCCATAAGCCTTCTCAGCTCAATGGGCAAAATATACGAACGTATCCTCCTCACTCGTCTCCAAGCCGCAGTCGTGGCCAATGACATAATCCCCCCCGAACAATTCGGCTTTAGAGCCAAGCACTCCAGCATACACCAGGTACACCGCCTCACGGAATTCCTGTTATCCCGAGCCAAACTAATGCCATCAGCGGCAATCTTCTTAGACATTGCAAAAGCATTTGATAAAGTCTGGCACAATGGCTTGATTTACAAGTTACAAAAGACTAACGTACCTGACAGACTCGTGCACATCATTCGAGACTACTTATCAAACCGCTCATTTAGATATAGGGTAGAAGGCACCCTTTCCTCCAGTAGGCCAGTTAGAGCTGGAGTCCCTCAGGGCTCCATACTATCCCCGCTTCTGTACAATCTGTACACTCACGACATCCCCAAAACCCCAGGTACAAACCTAGCCCTTTTCGCAGACGACACCGCCGTCTATACGTCCGGCCGTGTATCAGTCTGCATAGCTAAAAGACTCCAAAAGTCCATGGACCGCATAGGTCAGTGGCTATTTCAATGGCGCATAGAAAACGAATAAATTATTTTTAACTACTTTTATTTACAAGCATAGGCATTTGCTTTGCCTTTACAAGGGAGCAAAATATTCAATCGATTATTATTTTAAATATGATATATTAAATAATACTTACATATTAACATTATTTCAGTATAACTTAGGTATAATTCAACGACATACGTACCTTTGCAATCTCATCGTCTATGTACCAATCAATATCAGAGGGCGGCAGGGAGTAGTCAGAGGAGCAGTTGAGCAGTATCTGCTCGCCGGGCCTCACTAGTTTAGGAGCGCCAAGTATTGTGGGGTCCTTGACCGGCATGGCTGCGAGGGAAATAGACTTCAGTACGAAGTACGATATAAACTAAATTTGCTAACGCTAACGAGCCTTTACTTGGTAACGAGTTAGATTGCCTGAAGGTATCAGCAAATTATTTAAAAAAATCGAATTTCTTTTATTTTTTTGTCGAGTGACTGGTGGCCGCTGTGGCGCAGGGGCACAAGTGTGTGACTGTAATAAGATGGTTGTGGGTACAATCCGCACTCAAGATAATGAATTATTATTTTCTTTTCTTCGCTATGGCAAAAAGGCAAAAACCCGACGTCGAGTTCCACCACTCAACACCTCGAAAAATTCGGCAGAAACGGAGTGGAGTGATATTTGGTTCCCTCTGCCTACTCTTCTGTTTATAGAGATTCGGGATACAGTGATGACAATTGTATTTTGCTCATACAGACTATAAATGTATCAATTGTCCTTATCTTATATTAACCAAACACATTTATCAAATTCACAAGAAAATTCCATTGTAAGTTGTTTTCTTCTACCGCCTCTTATTTACAGACAACAAAAGCTTACGAAAAACAAAAGATCCCAAAGCTAAAATAAAGTTCCGTTGTTCAAATTAGCTGAAGTACGGGACTTGCCGATTAAGATAATTTTATTAAGGAACTCCGGTTACATACACCGCTACAGTGTGTGATAGTGGGAATGCAAACGTAATTAAAGTCCTAAGTAAGTACGAGCCGTTCTAGTTGGAGTCAAAACCTTCACATAACTAATTTACGTTAAAACAGGAGCATTACGTAGAACTAAACAAAGCTCTTGTTGGATTGGGTAAGTGGTTTTGCTGAACTAGTTTGCAGTTAAATATGGAACATAAATATTGATTTTTAGAATGCTTGTAATCGATTGCTTATTTATAAGTAAATGTTAAAATGAGACTGATTTAGCAATAAGTGCTTAAAAGATTATTTGATACGTCTTTAATATTAGTTTGTTGACAAATATTTACTCCAAAACCGATTTAATTCAGTTTATTTGTTTATTTCAATTTTATTATGGTCGATTAGATAGATAATGGCTTAAAAAGGTATAAATAAAACAGTGACGACATTAAATACATTAAAGAAATCACACCGAAAGACTTAGTATACATTAATTGTAAGGTAGCCTGCGTATTGGTATATGTGGTCTTCAGTTTTTTAGAGAGTAGAGTTATATTTATATAGGGATACTCTGAGATAACATCGAAAATGCCATCAAGACTACAATGTGATAATTACAAAAATACTTGCAATAGTTGTTAATATTATAAATATGTATTTAATTCCATTCTCATATACGCGACCTCGTCGAAAATTAAGTATTTAATAATGATTTGGATTTTTAAGCCGATCTAGCAATATATATAATGTAGCAGGTATATCAGCCACGTTGTTTTTATTTTTCTACTATTTTTAATTTAAGGGAAATTATAAAGGAGACTGTAATGCACGGCGGAGTTAAGTTTTTTTAATATGTTATAAATCATCTTCTCTGTTTAGATATGCTTCCTAATTCTCGAAATTTTGAAAATTATTTTTTTATTCTGTTCAATATCAGTCTTGTACTAATAACAACAAACTGTTTCAAACTCTGAGCGCACTCATTCCATATTCCCCAAAATTCTAGTTACTCTATAAACTTCTCTAAAATCCACAATATTCTACAATTTAAACATTTACATATTCATGATGTAACTGATAAAAGCGGAATTTAACATTCTACTATTAAAAACTTCAAGTTTGCTTACGTACGAAGGCAATGTGCAATTTCAGTATCAATGTTCCTCATTTTTGGTTATGTAATAGACAACACACAGACGATACTATACTCGACTTAGAAATTTTATTTTTGGCATATTGGTAGGTTATTTATTGCAACGGAAGCCCTAAGAAATTCCTATGGAAACGGAAAAAAATGTTTTTATTTTACGTCTTAAAGTCTACGTCAAAAATTGCGGGTGACAATAAGCACAACTATAATCTCCTAGTAAAATCATGTAAAGTCGTCTCACCAACTACAGTCATATGTTTCGTCTGCCTCGCTATCTGGAACTTGGGCCCCTCTGTGGACACCTCGCACGTGTAGGCAGCTCTCGCGGCGACGGGCGGCGGCATGACGCGCACCGTGCACGAGTCCTCTTGGCAGTCGCCGCCTTGCACCATTATGCCGGTCACATTGAACAGCCGGATTGGAACCTGTGCAGATATTCATTGCTTAGTTCAAAATAGCATCAAAATCTGAAAAAGTTCAGAAGCTTGTAGTATACTATTATCTATGACAACTGAAATTATGTAATGATAGCGTAAGGCTTGTAGCTCACAATTATTTTTCTCATTCCAATTAATGCTAACCTATACTTTTTACTACTACCTATATAAATATGTATTTAAATAAACACAGTTACTTTGAAATCCTAGACAGCACTTCACATTTACATGTTTAAAAGGAGTTGGATTAAAACCTGTATGTATGTATATATCAGACAGTCAAAAGGCTATTAAATAAAGACCAAAGCTACCTTCTGTGAGGGTCTGTATCTGAATATCTCGTGCATGTCTCTGTACCACTTGACGGAGTGCAGTCTCTGGTCGTCCATCTGGAAGTGACAGCTGAGCTCAGCCGCGCGCCGAGGGTCCGCGTACAGCGGGACCTTCAGCTGAGTTATTTCATGAGCTGATGTTAGCGCTGCAACAAATTACTTAGAAACTATCATTTTTATAGACAAAAATAAATAAAATAAAACAAACAAAGCACTATTTTTGTTATTATATATAGTTTATCATGCGGGATATTAAAGCAAACTAAATTATAAATACTCTGCCAAAAAAACCACAGAGTAAATGGTTATTTTATCAGGATCCGTTCAAAGCCAAAATATATTATAAAATAAATCGTCAGCTTGGAACACTGTTTTTATGATTCGAAATTTCATTTAGACCGTTTTTAATTAAAATCTAAAAATGTCGTTAAAAATCTAAAATTATATTTATTCAATGGCTCTCTTTTCGGTAGATCCAATGTAATATTATTTTATAATGTCTCTTTGTTCTCCCGAGGTATTTAAGAAATGTTAATTAAATTATTTTTCGCAGTTTATCATGTTTTATAGAACTCCTTTATTCATAACTAGCGGACGCGCGCAGCTTCGCTGGCTTATTTAGGGGTGAATTCTAATAAGCCACGAAACATGTGTTCAATGAAATATTTTTAAGAGTCTAAATTTCAAATTTTATAAAAATCGGTGGCAATTTAAGATTTTTTCCATACAAACTTTCAACCACTTATTTGCACCCTTAGCGGGAGAATTCTAGAAAACTATGAAACACGTGTTTAATTAAATACTTTTAAAAATCTAAATTTTAAGTTTTATAAGAATCGGTGCCGATTTAATTTTTTTTCCATACAAACTTTCAACCCCTATTTCACCCCTTTAGGATTAAAATTTTTCAAAATCCCTTCTTAGTGAATGTCCAGATTACGAAAATAAGGTCTGTCCAAATTGCACGTTTCTACGCACAGCGGTTACGGCTGTGCGTAGATTATAGATAGATCTAGATTAATATACTAACTTAAAAAAAATTTATGAAAATATTTTTTTTCATTCAACATAATATAATGTTGAATAATATAACGTAATTCAATATAGTTCATAGTAAATGTGTTATGAAGTAAATGTTTACTTTATCAGAAGAAGAGACATCTTCACGCATTTCCAGCGTACAGGCAAAGGGCTTTAGATGCTGCAGGGTTTGAAGTATCGATACTCAACACTACGGTTGGACAGTTATTTTGTAATAATTAAATAATTTCTTGGTACAAGTTAAAAATATTCCTAGCATTTTTAATATCTAGATATATCATACTGGACGTATATGTTAGACAGCTAATATATATGTATCATACACATTGTAATCATGGAGCAACATAAAACAGAAAAATAATAAGACACGCTACACTGCTAATAAAACATTATTATTATTATTTTAGGAAAGCTAACATTAGCAAGCGAAACGGACGAAGATATTACGGCACATTACAGACGAAGAACGCAAATCCTAACACTGACGGTGCCGACAAAGTACATTGCTACTGAAATAAACCTCTGTGCCTATTTTTTCACTCAAATAGCGTGAAATTTGTACAAAGCAAACGTAATAAACGATGGTAGCAAATGTTTGCAAAGGTCACGAGGCTCGGCACAAACAAACATGCATTGATAACTTTACACGAAGAACATTGGTTTTATAAAAATGAACTTTATTTGGGAACTTCTTTTAAACACGATTTTTTTTAAGATTCGACAATCGAAATGGTCGTGGACTTCCTGAACCGAAACAAAGCAAAATGCGGCATGCAGAACCGTTATTCAACATAGAACGTCTTGATTTCAGGCGGAAAGCGGAGAACGAAGTGTTTTGACAATAACTGCTTTTTGTCTATTTATACCCTGCTACAAGAAAAAAAATAGTGAAACTGTAAATTTAATAAATTCATGAGAGTATGTTACTTGCACATCGTATTACCACCACTGTCATACGTGTGCTAGTAACACTGTAGTGATGGTCGCACGGGGCCTTGTCGTTCGTACCAGCGTATTCCCCAGATAAGTAACCCAATTTGAAAAAGGTAATTTATAATTGGAAATACGCTAATTAAACACACGTGCATTCATATACTCTTCCTACTTTAGTCAATACGAAATCAATTGGAATGGTAAACTTAACATTTTTTTATTTTAATCTTGAATATCCGAAAAGAAAGCTCGCGGGTTGTTCATGTCGAAGACTTAATTATTGACGTATGTTTGTCTAGTTGTACTAGACGTAGCGATATCATACGAACGCAGCGTGGTTATGACGTGACATTACGACGCAAAGAGGGTTAATTGGGAGTATGAAACTGTGAAATGAATGTAGGTGTCGTGTGTTGTTGTAAGTTGTGAGCGAGTGTCATTTTAAATTTACAGCTTAGATAACTTAGTTTTGTATTAAAAGCTCCCAAACTCGGGTACAACGGTAATGTAATTTGTTTGTAAGATAAATAGTGGGGATGATGAAATTAATAATTGAGTTCACTAGTTGTTTGAGCTATTAATCAGAGATTTCAATATTGGCTTCGTAGCAAGTCGCGCTTTATTGTAAAATACATAATTTACAACATGCTTTTAATTGCTAATAACTTTCTGTTGTTTAAATTTGTCTCAAGTTATTTCTTGTAAACTATTTAAGGTATTAAATTATTTAAAAATGATTTTTTTGATAGCGATAGAGGAACCTATAATACGTAGAACCTAACATAACATCATATATGGGGAAATTGAGCGTACTGTATGCTTTAGTAGATAAAATCGTTCTTAAAGTTATCAGATACGTGCCATAATTGCATAAATCTTTTAATACAATTAAAATTTATAGTAAAACAGAACTCAAGAAAAACCATAAGACAAAATTAAAAGCTCTTTTATTTTTTGTCGAGTTGAAACGAAACTAAAAACAAATTAGCTAAAAAGCTTTATCTTTCCACTGGACCATTGGAAAATTAAAATTACTTTAGCAATTAAAAAAGTACCAATTGTAGCGATACTTAAGCCTGAATAAAATAAACAAAAAGAATAAACCCAACTTTTAACCTAAAATGTCTGTTTTTTGTTTGTGATTTTAATTCTCTCTCTCCAATAGTCTAATTAGTTTCATTTGTTTTCAATTATAAAAGATAACCTGAGTCACAAATACATGTCAATATAGTAATGTGCCTATGCCAAATCAATTATATGAGTTGTGCCGATTTTTATAAATGTATTATAAAACATTTTACTTAACTATATTAGTATTATACGAATATGAATTTTCATAGTTAATAATTTCAATAGTCCTCATTTATATAATGGGATAACCTATTAAAAATAACATAAAGAATAATTAAGACTTCTATTGAAGAAGAAGTAACCTGCTTTATATTATATTTTCTGTATAATAGATGCTGTTCTATTTCCCTTTTGAGTGTTGTAACTGATATCCCAAACACCTTTAAAAATATTATTTAATAAATAATGCTTTTGCAAGTAAGGTACTTACCGCAAAGCGCTACCAGTGTTACAGCCTTCATTGTGACGTTTAAGAGAACTGTACTCTTTAGAAAATATCTATCGTGGCACCTCACAAGCACGTCTGTCAAACTAATGACATATTCACAAAAATAACATCACAGTTAATAGTTTTCTTTTCTTCATTTTAAACATCACACACATATTAAAAATGTCACGTCAATTACATTAAAGAAATACCTTCAAAATTAGTATTTTTAGTTAAAAACTTGCAATAATTATAAATGTTGTTGACAAGCGCGTTGTTTACGAGTCACCGGATACGTCCGTATTCCGTTACAGAGTGGCGAGGAGTCGTGCTCCTCCCTCTGGGGCCGCTCGCCGAGTGTCCTTGGTTTTCCCGCTAGGGTGCTCATGCGCGGTGCGATCTCTACAAAAGGACGCTTAACTTTTAAATTTTGATAACAGATAAAGTGTAACGAGGTGAAATTCTTAAGTAAAAAGTTTCAAAAAAGAGCATTATTGTTAGCATTTAATAACCTTACAAGCTTTACGAACTTAGTATGATATAGACAGCTATTACACTACGTCGGTTTATATAGAGAACATTAACTAGTTCGCGGAGTAGCATCCGGTGTCTGATGAAGCGGCCCAACAAATAGACGTCGAGTCGGAGGCTGGCAGTGACGCGGTCAGTAAGTACATTATAAACTAACGATAAAGTTAAATGGCTAAAAGCTCATACCACACGCTTACATTTGTATAATATCCCACTGAGCTTGGCCTTGTGCAGTTTTTAAATATGTTTTCAGATTGAAATATTTTCAGTCTTAATAAAAAATATAACATACTATTAGAAATCGGAAGCGGTTAGCGTCATTAAAAAAAACACGATAAAAACTCATATCGTCTATGTTTCTAAATTATTGGGAAAGAGGTTCTACGTAATTGCAATAAGTAATATGCATAACCCAATAACAAAACTTCATACGAGGTTCCTACCAATCAGGGCCGTTGCGTACAAGCAACCGCAATTGACACACTTCCATTGCTTTTATAGACTTTTCACCTACATCTACCCCCCTTTTAAACGAGTTCGGTAACAATACAGTAACTTTTAACATATAAGCACAGAAAGCTATCACTCAACCCTCAGAACCTTTATCGGCAATCAAAATGTTGGTACAAACGAGACAAGACAATCCAATTATACGCCACTGCGACCAGACGAGAGCGAGGAGAGTCGTTGACGCCGCCGCGCTCTGGTAATATAATTTTGATAGTTATTATGTGATAAAATGTTATTTATTGCGAATCATGTATTTCTCACTATATCAGGGCTGTGGCGATATAAAATTGTTGTTACGTAATTATTCAATAACATTTTTTCGATATCATGTTTATTTCTATTCTAATAACATAAAGCTGGAAATTTGGTTGAACGCGCTAATGTCTGGAACTTCTTGTAATGTTATTTTTTATATTGGAGAGTCCATTAATTGAGCAAAAGGTTTATTTTCCGCAATCCCTAATATTTTCGATGATTTTCTTGCGAAAGTTAACCACGAATCGATTTTTTGTGTTATATTTCATTGTCTTGACAAGTTTTGGCCTCTTGATCATTGATAAATTAATTGGACACTATGTCCTTTTTGTACAATGGGTAATTATTTTAAAAGCAAAAAAGCTTTTGAGGTAAATCCACGTCACTTATATTATTTTCTTATATATTATTCTACTAGTGGTAAAATTATATAAATCACTGCTACTAACATTGTTTTCTGTAAACTATTGAATCGTAAATTACACTATAATATAGTGACCAAGCGAAACGAACGAAACGAAAGAGTCTTTCAAATCTACCTAATATTACATGAAATATTCATAACAGATTTGTTAAGAAGGAAAGTATGCGGCGCTGTATACAAAATCTTTCCCTATCCCACATTGAACCGGAACAAAAGGAAAGATTTCGACAAGCTTACGGCCGACTACGAAAATTTACATTACAAAATACAGAAAGGAGCCAAACACGAAATTACAACCTTTGGGATTATGTATTTGCTTGAGAATGGTTAAAGTTAATCTATGTTATTTTCTGTTTTGATTTTGCCAGAGGAATGTGATGAAAGTTAATGGCTGTTATAATTTTAAAGTGTGCACAAAGTGTGACTGTAAAGTGACTGGTGGTCGATTTGATCCCCACTCGGAGGAAATGAAATATTTATTTAAAATGTATATTTCCATTTCTTGGCGCTGGTGTCGAGGTAAAGGGCGGCGTTGAGTTCCACCACTCAACACTTCTCCAACCTTTAAAAAATTACCATAGTACGTTATTTAACGGTGTGCCAACCTAATGCTAACTGAATACTTCTTTTGAAATTGCCTAGCCTGCAAACAATTTACTCACAGCATAAATATTCTCAAGTTATAGCGAGACTTCTTGTTCAAATTCAATTCCACAACTTAACTTTAAAGAACTGACTTTACTAAACCGCATGTTCGCTCACAATCGACGAGTAACTAATTAGACTCTATATCTGGATTATAAGAATTTATCATAAACTAAAAACTTAAAACTACTAACTTGCATACGTTTGAAAAATAATAAAAATAAGAAACAAATTTCTTTTACAAAATTCAATGCTGTAAGTTAAACTTCATTACGTTTTATATCGACAGATAATTTATGAAAATAAGCATTGTGTTTTTTCGAATATAAAACCTTTATCACTACTATTATAATGCAATATAATAAAATATACTTTAACATGAAATTCCAACGACTTTTAATTTTAATAACATTGTATATTTTTAAAAATAAAATGTGATTTTTTTCATCTATTTTAATTATTTCGATGATAATTGGTCAAAAAAATTATGTCTACTTTCTATTCTAATAAATGGAACTTGCTGTTGAATATCAATAAATACCAATAACAATGAGTTATAAGTTTCTATAAACTAGTTTATAAATGAATATTTAATATTAATGCACATAGTAGTATAATAAATACAAAATTTTACAATGTAAACCATCTCGTGGCATCATTTTATAATTTACCGCGGCCATAAAATCGAGAATAATGGTCTAGCATAATCACTATAAGCATATTACAGTTTAACTTATGTTACCTTTACTTCGAAATACGTGACTTTTCGTAGATATGAAATCTGCTTCAACACCTGAGAAATTTGATTTTGTAAATGTAATATTAAATTTTTCCAGCCGGATAAGAGCATGTCGTGAAAGTATTAATAATAGACTCGTGCGATATTAGAGCAATGAAAAAATATTGACCATAAGTATAAGAATATTGTTTTTCGTTACATGTTAAGTGGCGTAACTCAACGCCCGTTGTGTTTTGTGCCTTGGGATTTCATCATTCTTACATATTGTTCTAAAAGCTGGTCTAGTGACACTGCGTAGTGTTTAGTTATGTCACTCAACAGACGGTATCTCAAATTCGGGTGGAAAGCTGACTGACTGCATAAAACTAAAAAGAAGAAAACAAACCCCAATAGTTTATTAGGATTAACAGTAAGGTAAGACGCACGCACAGCCATAACGTGAAATTTGGACAGATCACGTGTTTTATGGTTTATTAGAATTATTTTATTAGGGTGCAAAAAAGCGAGCAAAGTTGCGCGAGTCCGCTAGTTACATATACAGCTGTACCTTTTTCATTAATGAAAATTACAGTTAACAATCTGCGATATTAAACCTGAGCTTCAGCGTATATGAGCGTCGTTAGCACTTTTCTTTGGATGATAAACGGACTCGCAAATGGCCCACATTTATTTAACTCTGTAGACAACTTGTTTCTAATGCTGAATGTGGAATTCCACCTAGAGCATTCATGAGTCTTTTTGTAAGAAGAATTATTAAAGAGTTTTTTTTTTCTATTCTTAACAATTCAATAATTGAGATAAAAGCTCAGGTCACACACTCGGTTGTTTTTAATTATTGAGGATGATTTTCATTTAAAGAACCTGAGACCTCCTAATACTAGGTTTAGGACACTTCCGGTCCACACTTTGCATTAAATTCTGGAGGTGTTCTGTTTGCATTAAATTCTATAAAATAACCAAATAACCATTTATTCTGAGGAAATCAATAAATTGGGGAATAGGTGAGCTTAACGTAGGTATAATGGAAAATCCTATCGACAATCGAATTTATCTTTTTCACTGTAGTTACCCGATATCGCTCCATTCTTTCGTCTTTTATCTTTCCTGGGTGTAAATACAGCCTCGTATTTCATACATAGGAGCTAAAAATAAAGTGCTGTGAGCTAATAACATTTATACAGAATAACTCGAGTAGTCTTTATTTACAATTTCTTTATGTACAAAGAATTATGGCTGTAATACTTGATATTTCACGTGAGAGACTTATTTCAATAAAAAACTTATTTTGCTATAGGAACAGATTATTTTATATTTTAGATATGGTTTTATAGCAATAATTCGTATCGCATTCGTAAATTCAAACGCCGTAGTACTTTCTACTTGTTTTATCTTGATCCCTGCCTAAACGGCAGGGATCAAGATTCCCGTTTTGTAAATATATTTCAAAGCTGATCCCGAGAGAGGAAAGAAAATCATTCTGAGACGTGTCTACGGTTTTTATAGCCCTAGTCAATCATGGTGTAAAATATTTATACGTTTTTTAGAATGTTTACGTATTTATATTGTAATATATAACTATATAGACTAAGACTTTCAGCTATTTTGTCTTAGAAATATACACAACGTTAAGGGTTTTCGACTTACTATATCAATTACGAGTAGACCCGACCGTCTTTATAAACATAATCCATACTAAAGAGTTATTATATTTCCTTTCAGAACACAATCGCTTCAGAAAGTAATTTCGAGGCAATCATTGTAATTACGTTATTTTATAAAATTAATAGCATAAAAATGTAAAATCCTATTTTATCTAAATGTAAATATATGAAGTAATGAAGTAGTAGAGGTGAAGTATATATACATATGGCAGCCACACTGAGACCTCGTCCTCGGTCGTTGTTCAAACACAGGCTCAATGTCTACAGCTGGATTTAGTAACTACGCCTACGACTTTCAGCAGTTAAATTTAAAGTAGAATTTAGTACATTCATGTATATATTTAGCTTAAACGTTTACTTTAAGATTATAAGAGTGATCATTGTTTAATTTGGGAAATATAATATAACTGTAATGACGATGCCATCGTAGACCAGTGGTTCGACTATGATAATTGTGGATTTAAATTTTTATCGTAAGTATGTTTATAATTATTAAATATTTTTACGTAGTAATTTTATTAAAAAATGTAAAAGAATTCGTTTACATTTTTTTTTTCAACGAGCGTATGGATGTCTGGGTATCGTGAATAACATTTGAATAGCTCATCAGTCCTAAAACAACAGAACTTGTGGTTCAACACAAGTCTCGGCAATCAGTGCACGGTGTATTAAACTTGCGTGAAGTTTGAACGTTATGATGATAACAGGCGAGTTGGAAGGTCAATAGTGTCTTCTTCATAGACATGTTTTCATAATGTTCATGTCTTCGCATGCGATAATAGAAATGCAGTATGTTATTTTAATTTCGTGTTGCTTTTTAGAATAAATTTGGTTATGAAAGAGTTTTGATGAATTCTGATTACGAATAATAGCGATGCTTTTTGTTATATGTATATTTTCAAAGAATAATAAAAGACTAATTTATCCACTTTTGTTTCGTCCTCAAAAAGACGTTTTCATGTTTCCTATTTTCAATATAATGTCATAGCAAAATAATGTAAGCTTACTTCAGATTAAAAAAAACGTATTAAAACCGCTATTGAAAGCATAATATTTATCGTAATGTTCACATCCTGTACGAGTACATTGATTGTTATATTCCGGTAAGTCTTTAACGGAATGTAGTATAGTTAAATTTCAATTTGATTTCAACTGTTGAGTTTCTTGCCGGCTCTTCTCAGCAGAACTGCCTTCCGAACCGGTGGTAGCTTTTTGTTCATATGTTCATTCGACAAATCAAAAGTGCTTATTATAAGTTTATTTGAATAAAGAATATTATGAATTTGAATTTGGATTTGAAGCTTTATGTGTCCGTGCGATAATAGGATTTTACGAACACGTACACGTGTGTTCACGGCAGCGTAACAACGTTTCACGCACGTACGGATTACGACATCAATGTAAACAAGATCAGTGGATATATTTTTCACGCGACCTACGAGTACAAACGTAAATGACAGTCGCTCCATCATTTGCCTCATCTTCGCATCACAACGTTTTTTTTCATTTCAGTGTTTTGCTGGTACTTACGGAAGAAAAACATGATTACATTGCACACTTGCAACTTTCTTATCGGGGGTTTGTTTGTTATACTTTTTTGAAAAAATAATACATTTATCTCGATGTCTAAATAGCCTTATTTCACAGATTTTAAAAGATAGTAGTTCTTCAGATAACTGCACTATGATAGCGTCATTTATATAATTATTGTATGAAAAGGTAACACTACTTGATCATGTAATTAGTGGCTTCCCTTTCACACACCGCTTACACTTCACTTTCTGTTTCGTTAAGAGAAACTCCTCCACGGTGGTCTCTCTAATTAGAACATAGCCAATTACCCAGCTAATGTAACATTGCGGCGATGATCTCTTAATTGAAACGTAATTGATTACAGCTTCTAATTAACATGACGTCTCTGTACGCTACTTGTTATAATTACTTTGGATTTGTGTTATGCTTTCATCGTATAGAACAAGTTCGATTGTCGATTTCGTGTTTTCATTTGTTATGAGAAGAATTACTAAATAAGATATCCTTTATGTATCTAGAGTCTCTGAAACTTCCATAGTGCACATATAATAAAAAAATAGTAAGTTTCTAAAATTTTATATACTAACGTAGGTACACGTATGCACACATGTGGTTTTAAATCTTCACAAAGAGATACGTTTGTAGAAGCCATTCTATATAAGCGAGCGTTATGATCGACCTACTGTACTGAAAGGATTTAGCAATTGTCCGCCCCTAGCTCGACCGCGGCGGAACAAAGGCTCTCGGCCACCGCCGGTCTGATTTAGTAGATGACAGCACACGAGCTCCGGTACTTATGATGATAACTGTGGGAGAACTTTAACGTTTGGTTTATATCGCAGGTTCTATACAACATGCAACATACGGGGATGGCATTTACTCAGAATTATGAATCATTTCTACTTAAATAAACAAACAAGAGTTAAAGAGCCAACTTTTGTTATTTATCTTTATGCGTAATTTTCAAATAGGCACCACTATAATATGCTATTAGACTTTTCGCTCTCACCTCTATCTAAGTGAATCTCTCCTACATTTCTTTTAAATTATTATCATTTCGTACACTACCTTCTTATATCGTACCTACTGGTTATGGAATACATTTTTTTTCAGTATTTATACGTTATCTTAACACTAGTTCCACTTCTATGCAAAAAAATAGCGTGAAGCTGTTTCATCAGGCTTCACCAAGAAGGTACAATATATTAAAATATATTTTCAACATAGAATATCATCAATATTGTCCCAAGCTAGTCGTATTATAGATTTGAATATATAACTGCCGCCTAAAGTAACATACTCCGCCATGGTAGTGCGGTATTTATATTTCACGTCGTATTAAAACTGGGACAGAGGTGGATTTACTATTGAATAACAAGATATTTAAGAAGGGTACGAGAACGTCGGAGGAGACGCAGTTTCAGAGATTTTGCTCATATTGTAAGGGCTCATCCCTGACAGGAATTAATCAGGGTCAGCCGCACCCTTATCACTATGTTAGTAGCACATAGGTACATATATTATCATTGTACATGACGATCTTTGATGTTGATATATTAAAGGGGTATATTTGAACCTGAAGGTATTTTTTTTTATCATTTTTAAATTTGTAAATTGTTAGAATAAAAATATATGACTTATATTCGGTCGCACTGACATTCCTTATTATAAATTATAATATAAATACTTTGTTACTTAAACATAATAAGAAAATCTAATTAGATTTGTTATAGTTCAGAAAAAATATTTTCATCATTTAGAAAGACACCCAACTTTTGTCTTTGGAAAGTAAACTTCAGCAAATATTTTAAAACGTGAACCGTATAATTTAAAACTTTTTAATGATATCGAAGCAGCTTAAAAGTACTAACGTCGTTTTTAATATCTGTTAAAGTAGTAAAGTCGCGGATATCGTCCGCCAATATTCGACATTTCTTACCTCGTAAACCCTCTTAGGTGCGCTTTAAGGCGGTATTATCGCAGCCGTTACTGATAAGAATGCTCATAAAAAACCCGCTTAATCGACCCATGTGCCATGTGCTAAAGTTACTTGAACTTGAATCTCACTTTATACCTTGGAATTAACTGATATAAGACAAACTGGATGTAAGAATAATTGCTTACTTAGAAAGTTTTTATATTTAATAGTATGGAATTACTATGAGATTTAGCGATTCCGCTCTTCTAATTTAGAAGCGATAATCAAGCAACCCCGTGTTTTTCATTCGTATAGAGAGCACAAGTAACGGCAAATTAGATCAGAGACGCGGTAATGTTTCGTTAAACCCATTACGCTTATTTTTCTTCTTACTATCACTATGTTTACCAATATGTTTATACTATTAACATTATATATATGTATCTTATTTATTATTTAATAATTTGGCAACATAAATGATTTATTTTGAACAGAAATATCATTCGCAATGTATTGTATTTTGTAATAAAAATTATATCGAAATACAAAATGTCACTTTTCAATAAAAATGTCACAGTCAATTAGAGTAACTAACACGTGTTAGAGTAAAACATATATTTTTATTTTAGAAATAACCGTTGTTATAAAATAAATAATATTTTATTATATAAAATTAATTTATATATACAAATTACATATTATACGGAATTCCCTGTGGAGCTATTTTTATTTGGTGTCAGATTACTTTCAGACTTCTTACGATGACGGTAAGTCCTTAAAAATAGTCACATTACCATTTATATTAGAAATATACTTATTACTTAGCGTAGTTATTATATGTGTTGAAGGCTCGCGTGAGGGGCAGAGTAGAGAAGTCTGAGTTATGAGGTGCAAAGGAACACTGTTGTACCTCTTCGTATCACTGAGACGACCGCGAATAAATCAAGAGATTTGGACCCGCACTACTTCACTTTACATGTACTAGTTTCTGTTAAATAAATTTTATATTTTATTATTTCAAAAACTTTTATAAAACTAAAAATATGTAATAGTTCGGTAAAGTGTATTAAACTAATTGTGTAGTAAATAAATATTAATAGAACAATACTGATTCTTCTTCTTCGTAACATATTATTATTATGAATTCTTCTTTACAAAGGGTAAACGCGACACTATGAACGCGACAGGTTTAAATTTAAATTATTTTCTTGCCAAAAAATTACATAATTTAACTCCATTCTTATAATTATACAATGTCATAGTGGAGATATTATAAGATTTAAAATTTGCCTGCAAATTTCCCACAATCCCGCCTACGATATTATTCTT
>HE671196.1:109466-165289 GCA_000313835.2 Heliconius melpomene melpomene | reverse complement strand
TAAAACGCCATTTAGTAAAGTATAACATAGGCACGCACACACTTACCTGTCAAATCGGAAACATCGCACACGTATGTGTGCGTCACACGAAATACAGGTATGGATAAAATCGTGAAATGAAAAAAAATTCCTACGTCCAAACTGTTGAGGTACCTTGATTAATTTCTTAGGTGTGGATTTGAAATATATTACCCTATATGCAATTTCAATAAAAGAAGCGCTGCCTCTTCCACCCTGTATTATTGATGTTACATTATTAAATGAGGCATAGGTACGACAGGAAACACTAATAGAAAAATAGGAAAAATATATGAAATATTTTTTCTAAACACAGTGTTTTGAATTGTAAAAACAATGTATTGAAAACATTCAATATAGTAGTATTTTAAATATTCAATTTAATTTCACAAGCCATTATATTTCAATAGATGTTCTCTCAAAGTTTAATGGCAAAAAAATGCTTAAATATCTTAACACTGTTCGCACTTTGTATCATTAATATATTATTATTTTTCTTTTAATATTCAAGAAATAAGTAAAGATTGTATATTTAAATAATAATATTTAAATTTTCAACCCCCCAGATTTCCTGACAATCAGAACTGCCGATTACTTTTCTAATAGTGATTTTTCAATAGAAATAAAAATATTGTATACTGTAAATATCAAAATGATAAACGCAAACGCGATATTTATACTCAAAAATCATAATGTTAAATTAAAAAATATAAAACAATAGATTTCTTATAAATACTACTTCATTTATAAACAGTAATTAACTTTAACAAACATTGAGAAATACGCCTACGGCTTAACAGAACAATGTAGGTCCATGTACTCGTAGTTTTTATAACAGCTATCCTATACCTTTTGCAAAAATACTGTTTGTTTACTTTCAATTCGTTAGAGCGGGGGCTTCTGGCTGGCTGATAGATGTTTGAAGTTAAATCTCCCTTTTAAACGTTTAAAATGTGATTCAGTGGAGACCTTTTGTAAAGATTTAGTAACTTGCAAAAATTGTAAGGTAATCGCTTTAGAATAATTTCCACCAATCATGTATTTGTTTTCTAGTAGAGTAAATAATATATAAAATCTATATATTTTTTGTACTTTTTATATTGCGTTAATATATCCTTAAAATGTAAAAAAAAGGTTTGAATAATTTGTAGGTTTCCGTGCCTCTGCAGAAAACAGAATGCTCCATGTTGTCCGTCCTTTCGTCGGTAAAGAGTTACTAGTTCATTATAGTCGTCATTTGAGTTTTTATCTATGGAATAAATGTAAGGTCTTTATGTAAGATTCATCTGGAATATCTATACAGTAATTAAAATCTCACTTACCCGTGTCACTCTGTAACTAAGCCCCATAACTTGAATGCCCCTTCAGGAAGAGGAAGCAAAGAAATTTAGCCCTAAAAAAATATCAGTGTAAGTAGAATTTGCTATAAATTTTATATTGAAAGGATGGGAAAGAAGCCGAGAAAAAAGCACGTGTCCTATTTGGGATTACATTCGCCCTTTAAGCAAAGGTTAACGTTTGTTACATTTGTGTATGTTTTCCATGCTCGACTACGTTGGCCATATACCTTCTCTATGCCTAAGGCAAGTTTATAAGTTCTTGAATTGACTTGGATGGTGATGCTCTTATTTTAGTAGTCAAACTTCTTAGAATTTTATAGGTATAGGTATCTAACAATAATGTAATTAATATCTATTTATTTTTAAGGTAACTTTACCTTTATAAATAAAATAACTTGTCTTACTAATATCTTTTTAAATGGACATCAAAACCTTATATTTCAACATATTTTGGGCCATATACTACGTTACGTGGTAGGTTTATAACATGTACTCCACAGTTGATACCCTTTCAATCGTATTTAAGCAATGCCCGTGCGGAGTGTCCGTCACTATTCACATTTCCAGTTTAAGCCGGCGTGAGCCGAGCGCGGGAACGAGCGTATGCGCCGGGTCCACCATGTGCGGACACAATAGCCGCATTCTCATGGACTCAGCCTCGCTAAGCTGATTGCGTGACGTCATTACTCTGGGGCCGGTGCACATTGCTTTATTTTATATTTAATTTTGTATTGTTTTAACTGTTATAGGAGCAAATTCAGGTTTTTTCACATTAATTTATAAAATTATTGGTATTTTTTTTAAATGAGCTTTATAATTTAAAGTTAAGTTTTATTTTATACACTTTATTTATCTATTCACTGCCAAACCGTCCAAATTTAATATTCCCTGATCGTACTTACCAGAGCTGAGTTGTATGCGCAGACAAATATTTCGGATTTATAAAATAATGAAGATCTGGCTGCACCAGGCTCTTGGTCCTTTAGGAAATATGACATAAAAAAATACAGTCGAATTGATAACCTCCTTTTCTTACAGAAGTCGGTTAAAAATGTAAGCCTATTCATTATTTCGTGATTATTAACATAAAACAAATACATAAGGAAAAGCTTTTCCAACAAATAAGTAAATGTAAAATGAATTTAAAGATTTCCTCTACAGTATAAACTCGGCCTGTTGTGCGTTTCATATTATAGGTTATATGCGACGTGATCCTGGCTTACCGGGGATCGGCCATCGGCTGCGAATAAGCGGTTCACGGCTGTATAATCCGCCGTGTTAAACAACGCCGAAGTTACTTTTCAAATATTAACTTTTTCGTCTGCGCTTCATTTTTTTTTCGAATATATCCTTTTAATTATTAAAGTTTAAATTGTTTAAGTTTATGTCAGTAAAGCTAAATGAAATAAATCTATATAGACTGGATACTGGCATTTATGCATCGATTTTGCTGCATTTTGGAATTCCCGTGGAATTAAACCAAACCAACCAAATTGTATAATCACAACCTAACGAAGCTATCATCAAACGCTAACTACCCTTGAAGTGTAGTGTAGCGTGTCAATAAAAAGAATCATCGAAATCGATGACGTGATATCGAGTTATTCGTCCACTTGTTAAATTTATCAATTTTTATGTTTTACTTACCGTTGTTACTTACCTTACCGCTGTACCGTCCTGAAATTAGTATGAAAGCCTCGGTGGACCAGTACGACTCCTATGTGAACGGTTTTTTCCAAACATTACGTCATAACATTAAGTTGCTTTGATTAAAAAAATATGGAGGTCTAATTAATCTCTATTTTAACAAACAGCAGTACAGCATGAACGTGGACCGCGCAAGCCAAAGCCACACCCGAGCGCTCTAAGCTCTCTGCCGCCAGCGCTGGCACACACGCATAAGCCTCATCCGCTGAAACTTTCGCCGCCCTCGCCTTACACACCTCTGCCGCAACCATTCAATTTTCAGGTATTATTTAGTAATCTGTTAGACCATGCTTCATCTGTTATAGAACGTAGCCAAAATCTTTAAATTATTCTTTTGATAATGGTAATAAAATGCTACGACAAATTTAAGATATTGCAGTAACAACTAACTAATAACCAGGACAAGCTAACAAATATGTACATTTTGCAGTTTAGTATTAGTGGAATAAGTGAATCGGCTCCGTTAAGTACAGCATCCTCGGCGGGATCGAGTGGAGCAGGTGGACCGGGTGCAGTCAGTCCTCTGCCCCTCTTAAGTGAACCTTTCCTAGCACCTCCACCGCCTGGATTATTGCACATGCTTATGTCAAGCGATAAATGTCAGGTATGATTTAAGTTTATGTATTTTTGATACTTTGGATATGTATTTTAATTTCTATGATGGTTTTATGTATATTATATTGTCAGAAATCTTCAATCAAAAGTATTATAGACTTATAAGATCTTAAACTCTTTTTTAAATCTATTTAGGAGTTAATGTGGAGTGCTAAACAGTTGCAACTGCAAGGGGACCCTTCACTATTGCGTCCACCACCTAACGCTTTTGGCACCCCTCTCGCACCAACATGGGAATTACTACAAGTGAGTTAAAATTTAAAGTTGTTAAATTAGTATGGCACCCTTGTTGGTCCAATCCAACGCTCACTTGATCGATTTTTTTGTTTAAATTTAAGATATAATTAATATAAATCAAAAAATACATTTAAAGCCTAGATAAATTTGTAATAAAATTACCTTGCAAAATTTATTTTATTGATTCGATTAATATATATATATCAAAATGTCATAATATCTCTTTTAAAATCCACAAGTAGTTGCTACAGTTAAGTAATTGACAACTGTAGGTGTCTTTTTAACTGTAGGGCGGGCGCGGACTCGCGATTGGGCGGCCGAAGGGTGACTTTTCGCCTTCACTTGACTTACTCCGCCCATTGCGTTCCACAATATTGACTTTGTTACGCCTACAGACGTCACGTATTTATATATTAAATATAATGTGTTATATGCACTTACTTAGTATATAATATATGCCTATAGACTACAATTAAAAGAAGGAACAATAAACGAGTATCCCCTACATATTCGGAACTATCTTAAATATATCTCATGTTGAATGTATTAGAAAGGTTACTCATATAATATTATTTAAGCCTTTAATTTAGAAGTATAGATATTACAAAAATAGATAAAATGTTTACATATATTTATAGATAGGTATACGTTTATAGAACATAGAATAGAAGTACAACAATAATAAAAGCTCCAACAAAAATATGAAAGGATGACAGTCATCTCTTGATATTTTAACTATATACTTACAGTATTTTTTTAAGTATTTAGTACATTTAATATAAAGAATTAGACTTAAAAGTCTAAGCTTGTTTATTATTATTGAAGGAAACAAGCGCGCGGTTGCTGTTCATGGCAGTCAGATGGGTAAGGTGTCTAGCGCCATTTCAAGCGTTAGCACCAAGTGACCAGCTCGTTCTGCTGCGTGCTGCTTGGAAAGACCTATTTGTGCTTCACTTAGCTCAGTGGTCTGCGCCCTGGGATCTGGCCCCTCTATTGGCTGCACCAGCTGCTCGAGCGAGGCTTCCTCCTGAGCCATTAGCAGATCTGGAATTGAACACTTTACAGGTTGTGCAAACATTGTAACTTTTTACAGTAGGTACCTAAATAATAATGTCTACTCACAATTAAACAAAACATTTTGGTGATTAAAAGTACAAAAAACGTCCATCCATCAATAATACCTACTACCTACTATATTCAAATATAACGATGTTAGATAGCTAAATCTAAATCTGTAAAACATTGCTCTTTAAAGAAATTACCTATGTAAGTACATTTCGTTTCGCAAGTACATTTCGAGTCGTCGCCAAACTGCTCTTAAACTTTCGCATTGTTCACTCGGAAAGAAAATAATCAAAAGTACGAATATTCCTAATATATTTTCTGCGCAGACATTTACACATAACTCCAAGGTAGCCACGACTCGTTAACCGGACTGTATCTTGTCATTCGGATTGTTACAGATAACAAAAAATAACACGTCAATAACATACCTACGGTTAATTTTTAAAAAAAGTTTAAAATGATGTTCGATTATTAAATATTGCAATAAAGGAATCGATATTATATATTTAAGTAAACATATTAAATATACCTATCTACCTATAAGCTTTAATTTAATTGCTTTGCAGGAAATTCTGTGCCGATTTCGACAAATTGCGCCCGATGGAAGCGAATGTGGTTGCATGAAGGCCATTGTGTTATTTTCACCAGGTAAATAAAATTGTTATATTTTAATATCTTTATGAATATTACTACGGATAGGTACTTCCACAATGAGGAATTCCAAATTCATATTTTTATTATAAACACATTTCCAATATAATGACAATGAACCCTGATTTCTTTTAAGACGTAGTCCGTACCCCTTTTTCTCTATATGATTATTATTTAATTACCATATTATTTTATAGTATTTTAAAATTTTTAATAATGACTAAAACTGAGGCTAAGTTAGGTATGCCTAAATGGTAGGCAGAAGCAATCTAGTGTTAAGACACTCTGTTCCCCATTTTCCGCCGAATTCTGGAGGCATTGCGTCGTTAAGTGGCGGAACTCAACGCCGCGGTTTGCCTCGAAATCGGAGCGAGTAATGTATATAAGTACCTACTTTATTATTTAATATTTATTGTAACCACTTAAGTTTGTTAAAAAGGCTATATCTATTCTATTATATTTCTCTACCCCTTACTTACGGTAAGGTACCGTACTTGACATATCTATTTTAGCCTTTA
This sequence comes from Heliconius melpomene melpomene, assembly GCA_000313835.2. Classification (NCBI taxonomy): domain Eukaryota; kingdom Metazoa; phylum Arthropoda; class Insecta; order Lepidoptera; family Nymphalidae; genus Heliconius; species Heliconius melpomene. The sequence continues at coordinate 159,138 of HE671196.1, read as the reverse complement.
TGTTTGATCAACTCTACAGACACACCTGGTCTGAGTGAGACTCAGCCTGTTGAGATGTTGCAAGACCAAGCGCAATGTATTCTGGCTGACTACGTAAGGACTAGATATACACGCCAACCTACAAGGTACCTAAAGTTAACAACATAAAATAAATCTGCCATAGGTATTTTTAAAGATATTAGTGTATATTCATATTGTCATAACATTCGATGTCTAATGACCCTGATATGATGAAATGCATTTTAATAATTAAATAAATACATATATTTTAATTCCTGATCATTAACTACAAATATGTAGATATAGTTAAATATCTAATCTGTAACTGCCTATATTTTTTTTGCAGATTTGGTCGTCTTTTGCTTCTCCTACCATCTCTCCGTGCAGTGCGAGCGCGTTCGATAGAATTACTTTTGTTCAGAGAAACAGTGGGCGATGTGTCCGTAGCCACATTACTACACGACATGTATAGGATGCAGCCCGCGCCTACTCCTGCCTTCCAGCCGCCTCCCACGACTACCGATCCATGTTCCTCGCCTTAGTAATTGATAAAAAAATGTATAAAACTAAGAATGCTATGAAATTGTAACAGTTTTTAATATTATTATGGAAGCAATATGATGATCAGGGCGTTTAGGTATTTTTAATTAACATCTTATGCAATATACAGGTAGGTATATGCCTACTATAGCCCGGCAAGAACTTTATTAGTTATCAGAGGTACCCACAGAGACTTGCGCAGCAGTGAGTAAGTACAGTAGAGCGCAACGCTAAGTGCAAGTTCACATGACAAGCGTTCAACGTACGTTTTGATAACGCGCGTTTACAATTATAGCTAGGGTGCGACTGTTGTCAGCTCGCGCCTTCGACGTGGATAGATTTTATTCGTCTGTCTTTACAACACTCATAAACTTCTCGTAAGGCTATTTATAAATGTAAATACAAAATTAATATTAGTCTTCCTAGAACTATGTCGTACCTAATCAATAAAAGGATATCATCTGCTTTAATTTTTTTTAGCGTCGGCAATAGATTGAACTACTTACATCAAGTTCCTATTCTTAAAATTCAATATCGACATATATTAATTTTTAATATGATTTCATAAAGATGATTTATTGCTTTTTTAATAAGGATACCTATTTCATAACAGTAGGTCGATTTGTGTAATATTTCTAGTCATATTAGTATAAAGTTTCTTAATTCGCTGTATTTAACACGTTATAAAAAGAGTCTATAAAATTTTTAAATTTAACATTAATTTCCTGTCAAAGCCTACAGAATTATATAATTTAAATTTAGATTTATAACCCTTTGGTTTTTGTAAATAATTCCTAAATACAAAGGAAAGTTGTTACACTGTAAAAAGTTTGATATAATCTAAAATTCTAGTCAAGTTTTTAATATTAGTAGTGTAAATAGTAAATGTTACTATTGTAGATTAAAATTTTATTCAAGTTGATAAGAAATCATACAGACATATCCGCAAAACAGGTGCTGAATATTCATTTTATCGCAATACTATCGTAAAGTAGATACGTTTGAGGCCGCCAATCAAAGGATATTATATCAAAAAATGTATTAATATCTAGTAATTTCAATATTTATTGCAAAATTACGAAGATATTTTGGAATTTTTAGTTTAAAATAATTTTGTAGTATTTTGATCCTGGCAGCTAAATAAAATGTTGGTATTCAGCTTCAAATCTTAAAATTCAACATTACAGATTGTATATCGGTTAATAAACTTTAATATCTATGTAAATATATTTAAATAAAATTACTGTTAGATAATTAAAATATTCCTGAGAATACAGTGGTATTAATAAAAAAACCTTTTATATTTTAAATATTTTTATTTTGATTGTCCATAAATGACAAATTTTAGACACAGAAAATGTATTAATCTATATAAATTGTATTGTAAAAAATAAACAAATATATTTATGCTCATAATACAAAATTAAGCTTTGTATTTGTGATAAATTAAAAACAGTCAACGCAAAGAATATTAGTCTGTAACATTCACTTTGCCCATAGAATGTATGGCTTCAACTGTAGACAAATCTACAGAGTCGTCATCTTGAGTCTGAACTTCAGGTTCCTTTTCTACTTCCTTTGGCTCAGTCCGAGGGAAATCTATTTTACTCCATGCACCTGGCTCTCCTTTTTTTAGTTTTATTTCTACTTTGGTTCCCATCATCGAAACACTACTCTTATTAATGTCTACCACCTAAAAAATACAATACATTGCTCAATGTTAAAAAAATATTATTGTGGATTTCTACATAAATATGTATTAACAATTATTTTTGAGTGGAAAAATAATTCATGTTACACTTACACCTCGCAATTCAAGATCCAGCTCAAATACTGAATTACCCTCTTCATGAAAAATTAATTTAGTATTTAAACGAATTGGATTCAGTTTAACAAAACTTGTAAATGGATCATACTTCTTGGCATACACACTAAGAATTACATAATCAGGAGTTTGATGCCAATCCCAGCGACATTTAACTGTTCCTTCTGGTGCATTCTAAAAAAGAAGAAGCTCTTATCAAATATGTTACTATAATAGTCTTTGAATTTTACATGACACACACAAAATAACTTTTTATAAGGCAGACAGTAGAGAACAGCAAGTTCTGTGCCTACCTTATTATATTAAATGCATTTTACATTATACACACCTCTTTAAACCATTTATGAGTGCCAGTGGTACAACCAGGTTGACTAAGAAATGTATTAAAGTCTGTTGTCCTTTTTTGACAGCAAGACCAAAATTTAAGACCTTCATGAAACACTGGACATCCAGGATGATATGTGCACATATCATTATTACTTTGTGGGCCTTCGTATGAAACACTACATCCTCCATTCTTACATGTAGTACCAACTTGTACAGAACTAGAAATAAGCATAAACTTCATTATAACATAGAATCTGAGTAATCCAGTACTGTTCAGAACCAAAATTTTTATTATTGGAATGTATGAATTACTGGACTACATAGTAAATAAATACTTAATAACATTCCATAATAAGAAAACAATTTTATTCATTAATGAGCAATAGAGGCCAGTTGTTGCTCAGGGGCACAAGCTTGTGGCTTTAATGGAATAAGTTGTAGTTGACTGGTTGTAAATAAGAATTATATTTGGAAAGACCTGGTAATTTAGACATTTTGATCTATTGAAGTGCAGGCTAGTGAAATTGTTCTGTGTACATTTATATTTTGGTCCCAGTAGTTGTTTAAATTTATTCAAGTTACCTATCAGTAGAAGCAACAGATTCTTGAGCTGCTTTATGAACAATTTGTTTTAATGATTCTGCTATATGAGGTTGTAAAGTAATCATAGGTGACTCAAATGAAGGTCTAGGCAGTTGTGGTCCAAGTATTGGTGCTCTAATTTCAATTACATCTTTTTTTTCTAATTCTTTATCTAATCCTTTTCTCTCTGGTTCTGGAGGTTTCTAAAAAAACATTTAATTTATTAATCATATCAGTAATTTAAGGCTATAAACCAACTGTATGGAATTACCATCTAGTTGCTGTTATATTGTAATTAGTAACTAACACCCAAATATGTGACCAAATGCTGAAACAAAATTAAAAAAAGTTATAAATGTTAAATAAATCATCGATAATAATATATCATACCACATTAGAGTGTTTTGAAAATGTACAGCCTTTTATGTTTAGAAATTCTGTGAAGTCCACACTTTTTTTATTGCAACAAGACCAACCCTTATATGCATCATGAAAAACAGGAGATCCTGGATGATGACAGCACTCATCTATTAAAGAAAAATATGCTTATAATATGTAATGAATATTTGAGTAATTTGACCAAAAATATATTTAAGCAGTACATATTCATATAACCTGCATCTAGAAAAATCTATATACCTTTATCGTTGTTTTTGGGATCAAAAAGTTGACCACACCCGCGATTATAGCATTGTACTAAATTTTTATTTTCTGGCATTACTATAAACTCTAGTTACACTTAATAAGTTTAAATTAAATTGAAAAACACAATAATAATAAAAGTAAGCCTTAAAGCACACGGACACTGGTAAAAAATATTGTTAATTGTCAATTGTCATCTGATATTTTAATGTCACTTTGACAGTGAAATTTCTTTCTGAAATTGATATGATTGCGATAGGCATACAGACGTCCATACTTAATTGAACTTTTAATATAATAAAAACTATTAATAAAAATACTCCTAATCAAAATTATAATTTATATTTATCAGCAGGATAAGAAAAAGAAACTATTTACATGAATTGTATTGCCGACTTCAAATTAAGATCGATTTTCAATTCGATTTTTAATTGAACTAAAAGTAATGCTTTTCAAATTATTAACGCTTTACAAATTAATTATTAGATGTGGTAAAGATTTAAAACCTTTTTAGTAGTATAATTTCACTCCGCTATTTACATTTTAAAATTATTGCTAAGAATAAAATTATTCACTAGTAACGTAATGTTCGAGAGATACAAATATTCAATACCGTAGCTATAATCAACTTAGTACTTCACTTACACTTTACAGATAGTCAGTACAACCCTAGTAGTATGAAGAGAGAATTGTTATGGGTGTATAGAAAATTATATTTTGCAAAATCAAATCAAAAATAAAATAAATACTCCTTTCATTAAGATCTTTTTGAGATATATACTTAAATATCTTTAACATATTTAATTAAACAAATTAAGAAACATGTGAACTGCTGAATCTTTGTATTTATTTAATTTTTTATGTAGTGTAAGAATAATAGTGATTTGTGAAACATGCCTTGAACCGAAAAATTTACAAATTATGCGAAAAGTGACCAATAATTTTGAAAATGTTTTAAAATAGAAAATAAACGTTTCTTTCCAAAAATGAATCTAATGCGCAAATTACGTGGGGCGTCTGCTTCAACATCCGCGGAGCCATCAGATTCCTCTGGCTCGTCTTCCCACGTACAACTTGGATTGATGCATCTAAAGAAGTTATTTGCAGAGTACACACATCCTCCTCAGCCTTTAGCAGATACGGAGAAAGATGACAAGTTGTATAACATGCTACCTCTCTTTTGTAAGGTATGTCAATTATTTTTTTGCTATTGATTTCTATAATAGTTTAGCTAAGCTAAGCTAAGCTAAAGGAAACCATGCAATTTTTTTATTTTTTATTATATCATTCAACTATATTGAATTTTTTTTAAAACTTTAAAGATTATAAATAAATGATATCTTTTCATTACATCTTTTACATAATTTATAACTAGAGAAATCTCAAATACCTAAATTAATATTGATTTATTTATTTAATAGGAAGCCAACATATACAATTCTAATGCTAAAAAAACAAAAACAATCTTAAGAAAGTACAACATAAATTGTATACCGCACTTACAGGCTAACTTGACATGCATGAATTAAACTCATATCCATATATCTGTATATTTTTTGTGGACTATTTAATTTTTTAACTTGATATTAAAATGCAGGTGTTTGGAACAAGTCCATCAAGTGATATGAATGAAAAATTTTGGGATATTCTATCGTTTTGTCAACAAGTATCTAAACTTATGGTATCAGAGATAAGGAAAAGAGCAAGTAACCAAAGTACAGAGGCAGCTAGTTGTGCTATAGCTAAATTCTTGGAGATTGAAAATTCAGAGGAATCCAGTAATGGGTGGATGCTTCTGTCTACTCTAAATCTTTTAGCAGCTGGTGATCAATCTTTAATACAGGTTAATGATAATCACATATTTTTTTTCTGCTTTACTATAGTAGCCAAGGTAGACAGAGAAAATCTGGGACACTACATTTCCTACTTTCTGTCTCAATTCAAGACAATGTTGATTGGCACAACTCATAGCCATACTTTGTCTACCAGAGAAGGGAAAAAAGCATAAAACATAGCCTTGAATGGGAACCAAATCGACAACCATCATATCTACATCACAATTAAAAAAAATATATATTAGTATAATATATATAGTGAACATATATATATTATACTCCTTTATCTTGACTCTTGTCTTGTTTTTAAGTAAAATTGGTTATTTTATAGGTAATGACAACTGCTGCCATACCTTCAACATTAGTTAAATGCTTATATTTATTTTTTGATCTACCGGAAATACCAGAATCTGAAGCCGATGTACAAGATGATAATAGTGAATTTACACCCAGAGAAAGGAGGATTCTTTTACAAAAGATATTTGTTCAAGTAAGCTGATGTGTATTTCATCTCTGTTTTTCTAATAATATTACATTATTTCACATATTGATCTATGCTATACTTAAAAATAATTGTGATACTTTAAAAAGTTATTATATTACTAATTAAGTAATTTATTTTATTTATATTTAATTTATAAAATTAATGCTTTAGGTATTGGTTAGGTTATGTAGCCACTCATTTCCATGTGAAGAATTGGCAAGAAAAGATGATCTAAGCCTATTGTTCTCTGCCATAACATCATGGTGTGCACCCCATAATATTATGTGGAGGAAATCTGCCGCTGAAGTGTTAATGACTTTGTCTAGGCACGGTTTAACACAATCTGTTGTTCAATATATACACAGTAAGTTATATTCATTATTTTTGTTATATTATATTTGTATGACATTGAAACAGTAATAAAAATATTCTTATAAGGAACTTTGAGGCCACTGTGGGTCAGTGAAACAAAATTGGTTGTAAATGCGACAATCTTAGGTTTAAACCCTACTTGGGGTAATTTTTGGCCATGAGATTATTTTGCTATATTTTACTTTATGTATATGGTAAGTTAGAGAGTGATCATAATATAAGTTAAACCAAAAAGTAGAGAATGGATTCTCTTGACATTACACTCCCTTTGCCTACCTTCCCATATGTGGATGAAGCCCAAATTGTTTGTTTATAATTTATTTTTATTTAATAAAAGAACAATTTTACTTATATTTTCATTGATACTTGTAAAACAACAACCTGACTAGTTCATTAGTACTTTATTTTATCTGCTGCAGAGTAGTTATTTTCAAGGTTATTTCAATATTCACTTGCTTTCACAAACAATTTGTTATATTGTATTACACATCTAACCTTACACAGACCAGGACTGACAAGACTCTTGTGGCACAAAGGCATAGCATCCTAACTAAATGCGAGAGTTGTGGGTTGGGTCCCCATTTTGCTCACTTTATTTGGAGACATGACTAGTAATTAAACTTATTCAATTCATTAATCTTAAATTGTTTTGTTTTTTGTTATCTGTTCAAGAATACCATTGATGTATTTACTAATCTATAGTTTAAAATTATTACTATTGCAGATAAAGGCTGTGTAGCGCTATGTATTGAGAATATGCAAAGAATTCCTGAATTAACACCTTTGGAGGTAACATACTTTGATGTCTTTTAATAATATTTTAAAAATACATAAGGATAGGTCTGAAACATATTTTACATAATTACTTTCAATGAATAGGTCGACAAATGACAGCAACTGAAGCTCTAAAGAGAAAGTTTCAGTCTTTGCTTTCTTATAATTTAAAAAAAAAATCAACTAAAATATGTTTACAGGTTGTGGAGATGTTCGTAGCAGTATTCTGTTTTCTAAAAGACTCCAGTGAAGTAAGTCAATTACTTTTGGACGATTTCCGCACTTGTCAAGGTTATTTGTTCCTATCTGAATTCCTTCTCAAGTAAGTACCATTTTATATAATAAAACCTATGAGCATGACAAAGTAAAATAGATATTTTAGTATTTACAGCTTACATTATATTTCGTTGCTTAGTTTTAAATTATTTTTCCATAGGTTTTCCCTTACATTTTTTATCTTTATTATTACCACAGACATGAGAGACAAGATGTGCCCGATTATTTAACATCAGGGTAAGCACTGTTTTATATTTTGGTTCATGACTGATAGTAATAATGTTAATTATTAATATGTTTTATGCATGTCTAGTAGATTTTTTTATTTAGTGTTTTATACTAATTTTGTATTTTTTAGGTAGCTTGATTTTTTTAATATAGAATGTAAACAACCATTTGTTTTATATTGAAATAAGACACAAATTTTATGTCAATACATCCATGAAATAAAAAAAATGTCTACCTAATGTCACCCTAAAAAGTGTGAACCATAAACTAAAAAATATATTAACAAAGCAAACCGATCCATTGTTGAGATTATTCATCTTAATTAAAATAATAAACCTAAGCGTGCTTGCTCGACGCAAGAAAATGATTGCCAGTTAACTTTACATCATTTAAGGTTTTTGCTATGTGCTGAAAATGATTGAAACTCTATAGAAGAACTTACTTTTATGAAAAAACTAACAAGTTTTTAATTGTAGATCGATCGAAAAGTAGTTGCCGCCCTAAAGTTAGATTTTCAAAATTTATGAGCATTTTCCTTCTAATAAATGTAATATTTTGAAAAGTAAGAAAAATCCTAAAATTAAATCTGCGCAGCCGTCTTTAGCTAACTTCAGGTCGGCTACGGCTGTAACTTGCATATGTTTTGTTTTTAATAATGTATTTGAATACCTTAAGTAAGGAATAGATATATGGCTTACTCTAATTACTGAACAGGTTAGAGGAAGAGCGCGTGAGTGGCTCAGAAGCTCGAGCAGCTCTTAGAAATTTGGTGCTAATGATATCGTCTTTATGTGCTTGTGGGTTTTCGGAATTACGACCAACTCGAGCTAATACAGAGCTATTCCAATTGCAAGGATTTGTACTTCCTCAACCATCCACACCTGGACAAGCTGTGAGGAATGTACAAGCATTTCAGGTATTTAAAAAATATTTTACTAAGTAATTTATTTGATGAAGTGCATTGTTGAGCTCCGTTATGCAACACACAATGTCTCTAATTCGGGCTGAAAGTGAACACTAGGCTGTCTCTGCCTCTACACTGCTAAATATATTTATTTATAATATAATTATTTTATTTTGCGCGTTGTAATGAATATATTGTTATTTTATTTGAAAGTAGAGTCGAGGAGCATTTTTTTTTTTCATTTTCTTTGCATACGTAATGTTTCTTAAATTGACGGAAAAGGATTTTATTAATATATATAGAGGCAGAAGGAATCTAGTATTAAGACACTCCGTTCCTCACTTTCTGCCGAATTCTGAAGGCATTGCGTGTTGAATGGCAGAACTCAAAGCTGCGCTTTGCCTCAACACCAGAGCGAAAATTTATTTCACTTCCTCAAGTGGGGATCAGAACCACAATCGTATCGTTAAAGTCACACCCTTGTGCCGCTGCGCCACGAGGGCCTCAATAATCTTATTACGTAAGCAGAATATTAGTAATTTTTAATCTCTTATCCACTTACTATGAAGGAGTTGCGTGACGTATAATGAAAATAATATGCAAAACATAATAATTACTAAATTGCAGGTATTACAATCGGTCTTCATAAAGTCATCGTCTCCAGCACTTTGCTGTACCATTCTCGATGCAATATCGAGTGTGTATCACGCAGACAACGCCAACTATTTCATATTAGAAAACCAAAATACACTTAGCCAATTTTCCGAAAAGATTTACACAAAGAACGCAGAAATACAAGAAAAGTTTTTTGAATTATTGGAATTTATAGTTTATCAATTAAATTTTGTGCCGTGTAAGGAATTGATATCACTCTCGTTATTATTAAAAGCTAATAAATCTAGGAACTGCAGCATATTATGTATGAAGACGCTATTAAATATATTAAAGTAAGTAATTATTAATAAACATTACGAGGGATGATCCAAATGTATTGTTAATGAATGAAAATGACCACAATGAGTTTAGTAAAAATAATATTTTATACAGATTATATATAAACAAGGACATTTAGTCGAAGGTGGAACATCTGAAAGAAAGAAGGGGGCTGGGCTTGCAGAATGTGTGGGGGGAAGGTTATTCTTGCAGTTCAAAGCCTGGTTCTTGAACTGCATGGCAACTGCAGCTTTGTAAGCCGGTGGGTTGTCATGGTGAAACAGCACTCCAGCCCGCAGCTTACCACGTCTTCTCTCCTTGATAGAATCCCGCAATCTTCTTATTTGCTTTGCATAATAGGAGCCCTTAATAGTAGCTACCTTTTCCAAGTCTACCATAATAATTTCTGTGTCCCAATGTGCCTCAAAAAGCGGACTTCATGACCTTCCTTATTGAGCTTGACTCCTTAAATTTATTTTCATTTCCATGTTATCGATAGTCATTTAGTTTCAGAATTAAAGAGGTGGGTTCAAGTCTTGTCCATGGTCAAAACTTGTGATAAAAAATTGTCAAAGTCTGCTTAGAACTTTTCGAATTTTGCTCTTAAAATGCAAGGATTCTTTGAATACTCCCTGTGTCCTCAGCTACATACCGAATAGTCACTTTTCGATTTACCAATACAATTTCTTTAATTTTTTTCACCTTATCTGAAGATCTTTTTCCTGAACTAGTATATTTTTTTATAATTTTGTGTGCTCCGTGCACTAACAATAACGGATTATTATTTATTTTGGACCACCCCTCGTATTATTTTATAGATTTAAATAGTATAAATTTTATTAAATTCTCTTAATGAAAACGGCAAAATTGCAAAACATTATAAACTATTATGAAATTACTTGTAGGCACAACGCAATTTTCAAGGACGTATTTAGAGAAGTGGGCATGTTAGAAGTTTTCGTAACGTGCCTTTCTCGGTATGCTGTGTTTCTTAAGGACAAACAACTATTGGAGGAGGAGAAAATAAAATGTGGAAAAGACATATCTTCAGAAGCTAGTGAATCTCCAAAGCCACCAGAAAGAAAAAAAAGGCAGTCAAGACAAGACTCGTTAATCAGGGACCCGAATGCCGACGCCGAGGAGGAGGAGCTGGGATCTTTGGTCATGGAAGGATTGACAGCATTGTTGAACGGAAATGTAAACAATTGTAATGTGTTTAGAGACTGCGGCGGCGCCAAATGTGTTCATGGAATGGTCGTCCATGAAGCGTGTAGGAGTAAAGCTTTAGGTATGTTGATATATACTTATCTTTTCGTTATATGATTAGATACAAATGCATGGAATTAAACTTGGAGCTCTATTAAATCAAATTATGCAGTTCGATTAGCTTGAAAAGGTACACATAATAACGTCATGTGTTTGGATGAACCTGATATAATATAACCCTTCTCTAAAATGAAAATACTATCTTATCGTGTTTTTTGTGACTATTAATTGCAAATTGTTTTGCAATATTTTAGGTGTAGTACGAGAGCTAATAGTCAGCGGGTCGGGAGAAGAGGATATGGCGGCTCTTTTGTGCGGTATGCACGCGGCGCCAAACGATGCCCTAAAGTTAAAACTCCATATATTGAAAGCTTTACTTGTTTGCTTGAGAGATTCGCATCGGACTAGAACTATCTTTAGAAAAGTATACCAAAAATTCATTTCATATCAATATATATTTGTTATTGTTGTATATAATCTATCAAATTACAAATGCATTTTAAATGTAGGTCAGCGGTTTTGTATATGTGACGAGTGTACTGGTATCATTAGAGGGAAAGTTGAAAGGAAATGAATTGATGGATCGAGACATGTTGCAGCTAATACATATTGTATTTTACACTATTAGTACAGCCATGAGATTTGAACCTGCTAATGCCAAATTTTTTCATCACGAGGTAAGAAGTAGCATAAGTATTTCAATATAAAATACTTCTTTTGTTATGCTTATGCATTCATTTGAAATATTTACAACATTCATGCATGGGAATCGTGAAGATTTTAAAAGCTAGTCATTTATTTACTTTTACGTGATAAATATTTACAAATCGGCAGTGATCAAAATAATATTTCTGACTGTTACAGATTTGCATGACGACATTATATGAAACTGTAAGATTGTTGGGATGCTTTACTGACGACACTGAACTTCAGAATGATACGGAACCCGGAGACCCTGAAATGTATGAAGTGTTTCATGATTTGTTTACTGGAAATATATTGGAAATGACGTAAGTTGTTGTATCGGTTTTTTTATGATTAGAATATATTAGTCATCTAACATTGAACTAAATACAAATTGATTATATAGGGACACATAAAGACAGTCATATTAATTCCATAAGCTTAGTTTGTTATTTTGATTATAATCACACATAATAATAAAAATATTTAAATATTATTTATTATTCAATAATTTCTATTTTCACATAAAATTATCTCTCTAGATTACCAGATAACATACCAGTGGTGTTTGTTCACGCCTGTATAGTATTAAGGCTTTTATATGATGTCGCTTTGGATTCGTTTGATAAGCCTACCTTTTGTGGATCACTGAATGTAAAGTCTCCAAGTTTGACAAGACAAAGTTCTGCGATTAATGAGGTAATCTAACTTCAGATAATTTTCTATCGTGGGGCATTTCATAGATACACCGTCTTGGAGAATATGCTTAAACTACGCCGAAAGCTATATTGGCTTCAACCAACAATCAATGTTTTTGAAAACTCGCTGCTTAAGCATGATACAAAACGTGCTTTATATTAAGAATATCCAACCGAATTGCTTGATAATTATTGTGTAATGTAATGAAACTCTTAAATTTTTTAAAGTAACCTGAAAAGAAGCACTACTAATAAGAACATTCTTAAAGGCAAAGCCAGCAGGGCGTGCTACTCCGTTAAATCTATCAATGGGGAACAATAGTGGAGAGGCGTGGGTGGTACATTCGGGAGTCGTTATAGTCCTTGCGAAGCTTTTACCAGCCTTGCCGCGGCCGGCTGAACATGGAGAATATTCTAGAGCCATGCGAGACTACCTTGCTCATGTACTGAAGAGCCTTGTCAGAAGGTATTACTTAAATTTATTTCAATTATTTTATAATATTAACATAAAATCAACTTTGTTATGTTGTATTTAGAAACCATCTTATTATGGTCAAAGAATGTAAGTTTGATTGTTCTCAATGGTGTTCAATATTGAAGTAATTCCATTTGTCGGTCTGGCAAGACAAAGCATCATTATCCTTCATCCAAAAAAATGCTAAGAGATTTTAGAAATTGTTCGAAATAAAGAAGGTGGTGTCTTATCTGTCTGTACTTAGTAGGGTATTAAGTTCCCACATGCGAAGCTAACGTATAATATCAATATAGCATTAGGAAATATAAAACAATATTCTATTGCTTCTAATGTTAAGAGACAAATCGTCATTCACGTTAATCGTGATGCAGTGGGACAGTGTTTGATTATAAATACGGCGGTTCTGTTTTCAATTTTCACTTGGAGCGAATGGATTATTTTGTTTTCCCCACTCGGCAAAACAAAACATAACATTGATTTCTGTCATTTTATACATCAATAATTTGGATCGTGTGCGAATAATTACGCAATGTCTAGAAAATTGGGCACGCAAGTGAAAAACGCTTCATCATTGGGTTCTCTCTTTCTGCCTATACTGCTACATGTATGTGAGTTTACAGCGAGCGCAACCAGCAAGTGATGTGTGGCGCGGGGCTGGCGGGCGCTGTGCTGCGCGTGTGTGGCGCGGCGCTGCGTTGCGAGCGGCACCCACTGCACGCGCCCGCGCTCTACGTGCTGGAGCGCCTCGCCGCGCACGCGCTTCGCCCCACTGAGCTCAGGTACACGAGACGCGGCTGTCCCCCATTCGGGGGTTATATTTCAATTATTTACGTTTCCCCGGGCTAATAGGTTTCTTCTGCCTAACCTGCTAGGCAGGAAAAGCGTAAAACTAAAACAATAAAAACGTATGACTGTAAACGCGACAGGTTGTGGACACTTGAGGAAAAGAAATATTTAATATTTTATTTCCTTCGCTCTGCTGTCGAGGCAAACCGCGACGTTGAGTTGTTCCGTTACTCAACACGCAATGCCTCCAGAATTTGGCGGAAAATAGGGAGGCTCCCAGATTCCCCCTGCCTGCTGTGCGGGATATTAATAAAACTAAAAAAATTGCAATTTTTATTTTTATGTATCAGGGAATTCCTGCGTATGGGAAATCCTTTGAATTGTTCGTCCCCGGAACCAGGGCAAGTATGGCAACCTGGTGGTCCTGTTCCATTGACTCGGATCAAAACTTTAGTATCCATGACGACACCACGGGACTACAGGTAAATTAACAAATGTTTTAACAATTCATCTGCATATACTAGAATTCTTGACTTACTATTATTCTAGTTTATCGTGTGTCGGTAGGTCGCAGAACTCTTGTACGTTACCTCCGTTTGTGGAGTTCGACATGTCAGCCGAAGGTTTTGGCTGCTTGTATTTGCCGAGCATCGCGCCACAGTCAGCTAATTTAAATGCTCTCGGCACTCAAGATACAGCCACTTTGGGTGGTATTGGATCAGGTATCTAAAAGTTATAGTCATTTTCTAAAAAATAACAGTGTATTAGAACATAAAAAAATATATATATTTAGAAATATTCTATGCTTTAATTGCATAAGGCTTTTTTTATTATAAACTTGAAAAGAAAAATATATTTCACTTTTTTACAGATATTTGAAATATGTGAGTTCTAAATATGAAGGAAGTTTTATATATATTTTAATTGCACAAATTTAAATGAGACTTGTAATTTTAAATATGAATATAATATATATTGCAGGTGACAGGGTATTTCCACCACAAACCGGATTGACATATTCAACGTGGATATGTGTAGAGAAGTATTCGGACCCCCGTTCTGACCCACATTGCGTGAGACTTCTGACTTTAGTGAGAAATATTAACAACAGTCGCGATGAACATCTCGTGTGCCTTACTGTCGTGTTGTCCGCGAGAGACAAGGCTATTATAGTTTCTACGCAGGAGACTTTAGTTCCGCATAGTAAGTTTGGATTTTTTGTTATGTATAAAAATGTTAGCTGTATAGATATATATATTTTTAAGAAAAGTAATGTATGTTACGGATATAGAAATTGTGTATAATATTTTTGTAACTGTATCCTGCATATGACAGGTTAGGAAGAAAACCTAACAGTCTGCCCAATTTTCGAGACAATTGAGTGACGGAACAGAACTCTTTGTATTGTCTTGTGACCGAAATGAGCCTTGAACATCGTCGAAAGGTAGCTTGCCTGTCGGTATTCTATAGAATACATTTCGGAAAGTGTGCAGCAGCGCTGCATGACCTGGTACCCTCTTCTCTTTTCCATCTGCGGGGCATTAGACGTAGGTTGAGATTTCACCCTTATGTCATCGGTATTCCTCCTTTTTGTACGCAGCGCTTCGCCTCCACTTTCTTAATGCGAACAGCAAAGGAGTGGAACTCCCTGCCTGCTAAACTGTTCCCCGAAATGTATAACCTGGCCCTCCTTAAAGAACGAGTGAATAGGCACTATCTAGGCAAGCATGCTCCACCTTCGTTCGCATCGTCACTTACCACCAGGTGAGATAGCGGACAAATGCTTGCCTATCTACAATAAAAAGAAAAATGAAAACAATTGATTGTCGGAATGAAAATCGTACCCACAATCATTGCATTTACTTTCAAATGGTGTATGCGGTAGACCATACATACATACCTTAGATTAAATTTAATTTAAATATTGAACAAAAATGTAAATGTTTAACAAAAATGTAAACTGATATATTCTTAAAGATGTAGGTGAATGGGAGCCGGACGGCGCCGGTGATTGCGGCGCGCGCGTTTGGTGTCCGGACTTACAGCACGAGGGACAATGGCACCACCTTGCATTGTTATTCAATAGAGCAGTGTTAAAAAATTCGTCATTTTCGCTATATTTAGACGGTAATTATATACATTTTTCCGTTTTTACTTATCCAAATATGATTAATTTTTGCAATTTGATATTATCTTTGTACAGTTTATTTTTAACCTTTAATATATTTAAGTGAAAAATTAAGTGTTTATTACATTATTTTCTGCTCACAAATAAAAATTGTAAAATGTTTATATAAATTGTAAAAAAATAAGATTATGCCTAATATAATAATTTTACGATAGTCTCGATGTTCTTTATGCTATATATTTATTAACTTAAGATCAAACTATAAAAAAAATATAAAATAAATGCCCAAAATAATGTATACATACTATATGTGTGTCCCAGGTCAGCACATGCACTCGGGCAAGCTGCACTACGTAAGCGCGAACCCGGGCGGCGGCGCGGCCACGCTGTCGGGTGCGTCCAGCGTCTACTGCGTCATCGGCACGCCGCCACAGTGGCGTCGCTACTCGCGCCTCGTGTGGCGGCA
Source organism: Heliconius melpomene melpomene (assembly GCA_000313835.2). Classification (NCBI taxonomy): domain Eukaryota; kingdom Metazoa; phylum Arthropoda; class Insecta; order Lepidoptera; family Nymphalidae; genus Heliconius; species Heliconius melpomene. The sequence goes on along the minus strand of HE671196.1, from coordinate 142,913 downwards.
GGGGCCCGCCCTCTTGTTAGAAGATGTCAGTTGCATTGTGTTTACTTTTATAACAAGGAAGGCAGAGAGAAACTAGTATCAAGGAATTTGGGACAATGCGTGTTGAGTGTTCAACGCCGCTTTGCTTATTAGATCGCGAAAAAATAAAATACTACATTTTAGTCCAAGTGGGAATGAATCTCACAACCGTCTTATTTAGACACTGTCTAGCGTTCTGAGTAGCCTAGAATTTATGGTTAATTAATTAAAAAGTTTAATATTTAGATAGTATATGGTACAACAGATAACACAAAACAAATTTCCGTTTGACAAGCCTTTGTAAGTGATAAAATTATAGAACAAACTCCTTGAAAAATAAATATTTATAACAATTTAATTGCAGGTATTGTCTCCGCAAACAATATCCGTTATTTATCAGCTTGGACCACATTATGTGGGAACGTTACAAGCTCCTCTTCCACCTGGTCTAAACCAAGAGCCATTGGCACCTCTAATACCTGAAGAGAAAGTCGTATTTGGAATTAACGCACGAGCGTTGTCACAATTGACACTTGCTAAGATACGCAAAGTGTATAGCAAAAATGATAATAAAGCCATAGCAAAGCAACTCGGAATGTCTTCGCATGAAAATGCGACCCCAATACGGATATTGCACAATTCTGCAGGCCATCTGATGGGTCCAGCTAGATGTTTGGGCGGAACGGTCGTAGGGTACCTGGGAGTGAGAGTATTTTGTCCAAAACCAGCAGCTATTATGGTAAGTTTGATATTATATATATATCGCATTTGTTATTTATACTCTTTTCCCAGGTTTAAACTAGTTATAGCTATGTACCTAGTATTAATATAATCTGTTTTCTACTTTTCTTCACTCACTCAAACACTTGTTGATTCAGACATAGTGTTTCTATTTATTTTTATTTTTGGACTAAAATAACTAAGGACTTAAGACTTAACTTAACTTAAGGACTCCTTTTATAATATTTTTTTTTCCAGATCGATACAGTAGGCGGATGTTCCGTGTTATTAGGACTGATTGCAATGGCTCAAGATGTAGAATGTTTATACGCGGGAGTAAAAGCTCTAGTGTGTGTGGTTCGTTCGAACAAGGCAGCTCAAGCAGAAATGGATAGGCGAAAAGGTTATCAAACACTGGCGATGCTTTTGAAGAGGAAAAAACAACTGCTCAACTCTCATATTTTGCATTTAATATTTGGCCTTGTTGGTACAGTAGATAGTCAGAAAGAAACTTCTTCAATTCCAAATTTGACAGCATTCCAAGTAAGTATTTGAAATGTTTAAATTATGCATTTCTTATTATTAAAATGTCATTTAACACATGTATGATTTTAGGACCTAATATGTGATCTAGAAGTATGGTTGAATGCACCAGGTGGATTAATTAAATCGTTACTCGAACATTTATTCGAACTGGCTACAGAGACTGCGCACAGAACGCACAACTTGCGCACAATGAGAGAACTACAATTGGTGCCTAAATTACTGCACATTGTTAATGATATAAAAAACCCAAGCACAAAGAATGTTCTTATTCAGTTATTGGCTAATCTATTAGGTGGCCAGCCTCGACCCAGCGATCTTCTGTGCTTAGGTCAATTTTTGGCTTATACACTCCCACTTCCTTCTCAATCGGAGCAAGGCGTTGTTATCAAGGATAACGAATTTGATAAAGAGTCTGACGGAGATCATGTTATCATATTGAGAAACAAATGCTTAAATTTCATACATTGTCTTCTGATGATGACGAGGAACCTAGAAAGCAATGTAGTCAGTGAAGAAATCTCCAGGGTGCTCGGAATGGACTGGCTGCTCTGTTTCATGCAAGAGAACGTTCACCCTAGTACAGTATTGTTGGCCATGAAGATATTAGTGGTCATGTGTTCTGGGCAGGGGCAGCAATCGGCTATAATGCAAAGGTAAGATGTAAATTCAACATCTTATTTTAGTACGTGAATGGTAGTGCACAGCTTGTTTACATGGAATATAAAAGTAAAATCTACTTTATCTTTTTAAATATTTAAATATTTATACATGGAGATGTCACATTACATCAAAATTTTACATGAATTATTAATTTTATATAAAATAATTTAAAAGATTTAAAGATGAAACTCTCCCGTAAAGTGGGAACGCACTCAATCTTAACATAAGTTAACCCAGCGGGAATACGAGATACAGCATGAGGCTAATAAAAACAATGGTGTCAGGTTCCGCGAGGGTGCCAGCAACGGGGGGTGGCTGCGGCACACGGAGCTGGTGGCGTCGCAGCAGGCGGGCGTGGTGCTCACGGCGGCCGTGCACTCCCACTCGCACCTGCACGCGCCGCTTCTCTACACGCCCGGCTTCACGCCGCTCGCTTGGTATACAACAAATTGAAGTGTCTGTTACTAACATGATAATTCACTTAAATAACATTAAATACACCATTTGAAATAAGCGAAATCGCAGGCGGGCTGCTATTCCCACTGTTTTACACAACTCAGCTGGCTCACTGTTCAAAACGGTTGGTCGGTTTCCAAAATGCACTCGCTCGGGCCGCGTTACGATTAGAAAAATATATATGACATTTTTCTATCTGAATGTTAATGTTATTTAAATAATTTTTGAATTATTTACTTTAAAACATATTAAATTGATTTTAGCAGATCTCTGATTAAAGTAACACACGCAAATTTTTTGAAAAATGCGAAAAGCAAATTAAATTAATTACAATACAAGAGATTATAAATAGATATGTCTTAATCCAGGCTGTCGCTGTGCCACCTGCAAATCCCGGAGCTGTACTACCTACTGTTCGCGCTGGCGTTGGGACAACCCGCGGCGGCGGCGGCGGGCGAGCGCGCGCTGTCCGTGGAGCGCGTGTGGGCTGCGGCGTGGGGTGGCGCGCCAGCGCGCCAGTCGACCGCCGCGCTCGCTGCGCGCGTCACGCTCTGCGCCGAGCCTGCCGTCATCTTGCTGGCGGCGGCGCGCGCGCTCGTGCATGATGCTACCGCGCCCGACTGGCTGGCGGACCATCCCGTTGCTATTGTCCAGGTAGGTAGTAGTACGGCACTAGAAGCTGTCTTCGTGGAATTTTCGTGTAGCTTAATTGAATATGGCAGGTAGTTTGTTTTTTTTCACGATTCACGCTGTATCCCCTACAGAGTAGGATAGGCAGAGGGGACCTAGTGTTAAGACACTCCGTTCCCCATTAGGACACTTCTATTCCCTAATTTCCTCTGAATCCTTACCTCTGTATTGCTTATTGTTGTTGGGTGGTGCAAACTCTCACAACTCAAACTCAACTCAGTCTGGTAACTAAACTCTTTCGTTAAATCTCACGTTTGTTACAGGTGCTGTTTTCGTTTTACAACACACTACCAGATTTTGTGACATTGATGATGAGTGCAGAAGTGTTGACAGCATTGGCTTCAACTCTATTTCCACCAAATAATACAGACGATATACATATGCGTAAGTTTTTAAGTAATATTTCATTGAACATTTTTTTGTCATACTTGTCTGTAATAAAAATGAACTATGGCTTTGACAAAATCATATTTCTTTTAAACTGTCGACCGACGGTCGTGGGTTTGATTCCCACTTGGGGGAAAAAGATAAAAATACATAACCCGTTGAGGGCCAGTCGTGGTGCAGGAGCACAAAAGGAGAAGTAAACGCGACGTGTTGAGGGTTCGATTTCCACGTCGACACACAATGCCTGAATCCGGTGGAAAATGGACAATGGAGTGTCAATATGCATATAATATATTCCCTCTGCCTACCCTGCTGTGAAAAACAACTCGTATTATACAAAATTACTCCATCATTTTAGCAATATGTGAAAGCGGCGATAGCTCAGGGGCCTCAACTCCGGGTTCGGAAAAAGAAGTGGTGATACCAAACGCGTCGGCGTCCCTGACCCAACATCCAGTGAGGCACGCCGTTATGGACTTCCTGCGGGTCATCGTACTGGACTCTCTGTCTATGAGTGTATCTGCTAAAGCCGCACCTGTAAGTGTTATTATTATTTATTCCCTTTCTGCCCATTTTTAGAAACATTGCGTGGCAGAAGTCGACGCCGCGCGTCGTTACGAAAGTTAGGAAATGAAAATAGTTCATTACGCGAGTGAGAATCGAACCCAAAACCGTCTCTCTTGCAGACGCTGCGCCATGGCGCCCCCATAATTTTTACTTAAGATTTAAAATTCTATACAACCCTTGGTGTTTTCTATATTAAAATATTTTTATTGACGTACAGTCCGCGAGGTCTAAGCTAAACTTGGCATTTGTGTAAGTACTACACTTCGTGTACCCATAGCAACGTCACATTTTTAATTCTTATTTTTATTTTCGCGTTCTGTGTACTAAAAGTGAAAGGTAAAGTTGGCATTATTAGTAAAAAAAAGTAAAACATAAATTGTGAACATAACTCTTCATGATATAACGAAACAATTCATTATTAACTCAAAGGATACATGACAACAAGAGTGAAAATTGGATGGATGGATCTGGTGTAGAATAATTAATACAAATTATATATATTCTTTAATATTGTTTAATCTTTTAATGTTTGATTTTTTTTACTGATCTCCAAAGATGTTTTTTTTTCTGTCTCTTCTTTTAGAGACACTCACAAAGGCACAGCTCAGCTTGAGCCTTGCGAAATATACATATTAGTAACTTCGAGTAACTTCGACTTTCTATAACATTTAAAGTTATTTATTGTGTATTTTATTATTTTGAACATCAACAATGATATCTTCATAGCATAATTAATAAACTGTAGTCGGTTCAATACCAACTTGGGTGAAAAATTACTTTTTAATTATTGTCCTTTCCACTGTCTTGCAGGCAAGGCTGTCTTGTGGATTTCGACTAACAACACAATGCACAAAACGAAATTTTGACGAAATTGAGTTTTATAAATAACCTTGTCTTAGTAAAGCAAAATATAATAAATATATTTTAACTGTCTATATGTTTTGCTTAACTCATTAAGATAATATGAAACTAACAAGCTATTGTAAATGGATGTTGTTCTAGAGCGCGTCCGACGCTGTACCGTCTTCGGTGTTTTGTACGCCATGTAGCCCCTGCGCTCCACGATCGTATTTTTATTACGTAAATATTCGGATATACGACTATTTAATAAATATTCCACTGTCACTTTACGATGTTGAAAAAAACATTTTATATTAAGTATTCTAAATATTCAATACAATATTGAAAATCTTTATTCCAAAGTCGTAAAGACGTCTCTGGTTTATATCTATTCTAATACTAACTATGCTTTCAAATGCTTTATTTAAAAATATATACTTTTAAAAAGATTAGTTTTTCAACTATCTATTACTATGTAAACGAGGGCGTACAAAATACGTGATCGTTACATTGTATACTACGTAAATTTATACTAACAAGCCACAAAACATGATTTCTGAAGCAACACGTATGACTCCTGTTGTCTGTCTTTTGTAGAAATCTATTACTTCTTAAATGTGGGCCTAAATTATACTATATTGTAATATTCCTCTAAAAATACTAACAGCACGCGATGCAACCTCAACAACTAACTCACGAATTCTTATATTATCTTCTATCTAATTTGTATTTTCTTTTAGGTGATAGATCTAGTACTGGACGCATCACCTGCAAATTCTACTAGTCAACAACAAATTGAATACCAGACGGACGTGTTGACAACAATAATGGAAAATCTTTTAAACACCGAGCTATTTGGATCAGAATCTAATATATCTAATGTGTGCTATCTTGCGGCCCGACTTGTAGATAAATTGTGGCAAGGACAATTATCGAGAGATCCACACGAGGTAAACTATTATATTATGTAACTAACTAACATTATAAATAACGTTTGTTAGTTAGTAAAACACATTGTCTATTGTATTAATTGGATTAAATTAAATTACATATTTAATGACCTTTTATTGTTGATTTTATTATGAGTTCTGTAGCTGGCTATGTGACAGTTAAGGTTTTGGTTTAATAAGAAAATCAGAAAAAATCAGAAATGTAATATTTTGATTTTATAACAACAAAAAAAATATACTATAATACAATAATACTTATTTCAACTAATCATATTTTGTAGGTTTTCGATTTCTTGGTGAAACTAGTGACACAAGCCAAAAAGAAATCTTCTGTCATTTCACTAGAAGGATTGCATCACTGCTTGAATCGAACAATATTATTCCTATTATCTCGGTCCACGGACTCCATTGCAGATCAGATGTCTGTACTTGAAGCTCTGCATAAACTTACTACAAACAGGTACTATAAAATTCCTCTCTGTCTCTCTATTTTTTATATGGATCAATATTGATTTGTATTTTTTTTTTCGCCGAGTGGAAATTAACTGCTTGCAATCAGATGTTGTTGCAAAATATATAATTATAATTGTTTTATTATTAATTGAGGCCATTCGTGGCGCAAGCACAAGCGTGAGGGAAGGTAGTATTTTAACACAATGTCGCCTCTGCCTATCCTGTTATCTGCGGGATCAGGATACAGCGTGAAGTTAAAACAAAAATAAATAGACATTACGTTCTCACTTTCTGTCCACCAAAGTACTAAAAATATACGAAAAGTAAGGTTTTGCTACTTTTTAAATACTCACATGATATTGTGATATTGGTTTTTATTTGGTTTTAAGTTACAAAAATATTCATTTAACACGACGGTTTGCTCTTTACTAGTAATATAAATGCAAAATTAACATTCTATTACGACTTTGCAGGCTATTGATATTTGGAGCGGGAAACCACGAACTGGAATTCATCGGGTGTTTGACATACTGTTTACTTCAACTTAGCGCTAACATGAAGATTGCATTAGACTCTCACATGCGTACCACCTGGCATGTTAACCCTAGCGGAGATCTCGAATCCAGAGATGACAAGTTGACTGCACATCAAGGTAAGCTCCTTTTTATTAATGAAATATTTGTAATTCTCTAATACGATAGTTATATATAATTATTATTGTGAACTATATAATTCCTAATAAATATTTATCTATAACATCTATTTTTATATTTTAATGTCTGATGTTATTTTATTTTCTTAAGAAACAAACTTTCCAATTTTCAAGACTCCTTGTCTTGTTCCGCGTTTCCGGCGTTAAATTCCGCCACTCATAGTGGCGGAATTTAACGCTGAGCTTTGTCTTGTTGCCAGACGCTGTGTAAGACTTATAAACATAATTGATCTGCCACAGGTCGTAATCTAATGGCGGGCGCGGCGCGGCGCGTGTGGGAGGAGCTATACGCGTGCAAGAAGCCGGCCATAGAGGAGGTATTCAAGATAACGCTGGTGGCGCCCGCCGCAAATGCGCGCGCTCCCGACCTCGCTGCCGCGCGTGACCAGCTGCACGACTGCGCGCACCGCCTGTGGGGCCACTACATTGACACCGAGAGGAAGGTGCGCCATTCCTAAAATAGACTACGAATTAATGACTTTAACGCTTGTCTTGCAATCTACTATACTAAAGTCATTGTTACTTCTAAAGAACCTTCCAAAAATGTCCTTAATTGTATATTTATTAAACAATGCAGTATCTTTGTATCATAACAATACAGAAACTTGTTTCTTTATATTGAATAGGCCGTGTACCGCGTTCCGTGGGAACTACACAACCAGATTCAATCCAAGATACAGAAGGTGACGGGTGGACTGACCCGTCTCGCGTCGCGCACTAAAGTCAAGAAAGAGGACTCGGCGAAACAACGTTCACATCCGCCTCGGGAACATGTCTTTGCTTATATGCAAGATCATGTACAATTGGTTAGGTAAGCAATAAAACAGTAGAAAATAAACTTTAAAATAAACATATTTATTAGCGTATTGCCTAAGGTATGTCAAGTGTACAGTTTGTGGTGTTGTTGTGCATGCAGGCAGGCGTGGGGCGTGCAACTGGCGGCGGCGGGTCACACGGCGGCTCACACCACGCGCTACGTGCAGGCGGAGTGGACGGGCGCGTGGCGCGAGCTCACGCGCGAGCGTGGCCTGTGGGGGCCTACGCGCGCGCCCTCGCTCGACAAGGTATTCATTCACATTTGTGTACTGTATGCAGACCATCGCTTGAAATTAGTGGAAATCCTTTCTATCACCCTGTAAACTGTGCTTCGACATCCACTGGAATTAATCAATTGGAGGACAAAACATGCCATAAGTTCCGGCACTTCATTAGCAATGTCTGGAATTCAGCTGGAAAGTACAGATAGGTATATTTAATCACTAGATTCTCTGCGGCCCTGCCTTATTTTGAAATTGTTCTATAATAATCCAACTCTTTTATTATGTCGCTTATTTGGGGAAACAATGACTTATTTGATTTTTTAAAAAAAACGTTGCAGGATACGCAAACAAAATTTGTAAATTGATTACCACATACCTTGACATTTATAGCTTACGAAAAGAGAAATAGGAACTTATTATTTATGTGTATTGCAGTGGGCTCTGCACTGCACCGAGGGGCCGTGTCGCATGCGCAAGCAGCTGCGCCGCAACTACTCCTTCTACACGCACTACCCGTTCCGCCCGGAGCACGAGCGTGCTGACGCTGTCAGTATACTTTAAAGTTCATTCGTTGATGATTATTTTAATTATGTATAATTTATGTTAACGGTATAAGAATAGTTTGTTTGAATAGAAAGTTATCAATTTTGTGATTATCTAAACCTATTTTTATTTTATATAGAAACAATTAAAATATAAAGTGGCTCAAAGTCGGGACAGCAAAGAATACTATAAAGTATATCAGCAATGGCGCACTTCTATTAACATAGAAGAAACGGATAGCATTGAAACTACTGAACTTCAGACTTATGAAGAGGAAATACCAAGGTATATTAATCAACGTGAATATAATTATAAAATAAATTAGTGTTTCTTAAATATAAACGGTTATTATTATGTTTTCTCTTCTGTGGCCTTCGTGGCGTAGCGTCACATTGTCTGTTTGTGAACGCGACGATCGTAGATTCGATTTCCATTTGGGGGAATTAAGTTCTTTAATTTTCTCGCTCTGGTAACAAGAGAGCGCACGCGCAGTGTTGAGTTCAGCTATGAAACACTCAATGTCTCGAAATTTGGGTGATAAGAGGTATTTATGGTGGTCTTAGTGGTAGTGGTTACCTCTGTCTACGCTGCTATGTGCGGGGTAAGTGAAGCTATAAAAAATATTGTATATTTTTTTATATCTTGTTTCAGTAATAAAGAAGTATCAATTGATGAGGTTAATGAAGACGGGTCTCCTTCCGATCTTGTTAGCAGTGGAGTTGTAAGCCGTGGCAGCAATCAATCAACAGAAAGTAAGTCTATATTACTACTACCGATGAACCGCACTTAAACTTACAGTTTATATAAAGATTTTGTTTATAGCCAAATTATACATAATCTTAACATAAATTGTAGCGTATGCAGCCTGATGTATAAGCTACATCATCTAAATCCGTTCGCAAAGCAGTTTTGGCGTATAATTGGAACGTCTATCCTTAAAAACTTGCACACTTATAATATTACTTGTAGGATAGGGAAGGACTAGCAAAATGAGATTTTACTAGTAACGCGGCGTTCCGCTAACCAATACGCGACACGGACTATCTTAACACTAGGTTCAATGCTATACATAAGAAACTATACTCTAACTATACTCTGTTATAGCTAACGAAGATGGCCCAGATGCAGAAGATGAAGATGAACCACAACCACCACCACCTGATAACCAAACTCTTTTAAGATTATTGGAACACCACGAAAAGGTACATATTATATAATGTTTTGTTATAATATCCCATCATAAAGAAGGTTTAAAAATAATAACTCTGAAGGCAATACTTCAAAATATATTTAACTTATATTTTCACAAAGAAAATGCATTTTATCATAGTATTTTTTTTGTATATTAGTTTTTATATGAACCAAAACATATACAGTTTAACACATTTCTTTATATAACTCTTAGATAACTCACATGTTCCGCTGTGCAAGGATCCAAGGACTTGATACTACAGAAGGTCTTTTGCTATTCGGTCGTGAACATTGTTATGTAATAGATGGATTCACTTTACTGAAAAATAGAGAGATACGGGACTTAGATAGTTGTCCTGATGATTATGAACCTATACTACCCAGTCAAGGCATACAGAGAAGCAATCAGCGTCAGTGTTCAAAGTTTTTATATGAGGATATAAGGTATTTGGCTCAACATTACGTTACATTTATTTATTTTTTATATATTTTATATATATTAATTTAATATACATATAATTAGAAATTAAGTACTTACTAATGATTATTGATTCTAGGGAGGTTCATAAAAGAAGATATTTATTGCAACCAATAGCATTGGAAGTATTTTCAAGTGATGGAAGAAATTATTTGCTCGCTTTTCCTAGGAAAGTGCGAAACAAGGTATGGCTTATGTTTTTCATATAGTAAAAAAATTTTTTGTGCTATAGACTCACAGTATTATATCGGACTTTTCACAATCATCGTGGCACAATTTTTGCCTTTAAATGCATCGTTGTGGATCCGATTGTAGGGAATAAATAAGATACATTTCCTCACTCTGGCAAAATAAAGTTAGAAAGGTAAATTTACACATTAAGGGAGGTGGATGGCATCGAATTAAAGTTATAATATATACATAAATAATCGTGGGATTATAATTATAATTTAACAATTTATGGGTTTATAATATGGGACGTCACACGGTTGAGGAGTTCGGAAATGTAAATGTAACTAGCTTTGACAACGACAACAGCGAGTTCAAAACATGAAAATTATTGTTATAGTTGTTACATACAAAATTTATAAATGTATATGTGTGAAGAATTTATGCAGATCATTTTAAGGTGCCACATCAAGCATGTATCGTATTTGTATCATGTTGATTCTTTAAAGCTTTTACATATTATTTACCTTATACTTTAATGTTGGCAATAACGATTATTATGGTAATAAAACAAGAAAAAATATACAAAAATAAGCAAATAAAAAGTTTAATATTAAATGTTTATCACGTTAACATAAAGGTGTACGTGCGGTTCACGGCGCTGGCCACGGGCATGGCAGACAGCGCGGCGGGCTCGGTAGCGGGGCAGCGGCGCGGCGTGGCCGTGGAGCAGCCCGCCGGCCTGCTCGCCACGCTCATCGGCGACACTTCCGTCACGCAGCGCTGGCTGGTGAGTGACACGTGACCTGTTTGTGTGGGTGTGTGTACGTGCGGCTCACGGCGCTGACCACGAGCATGGTCGACAGCGCGACGAGCGAATAAGCGAGTAGGATGTGAAAGCTCCTGTGTGGCAAACCCAATGGTTAAAATTATTTAATTATATCAAAATTCATTCATAATAAATATGTGGTAATCTAGTGTCTTTATTTTTGTTTTGTTGTACAGAGAGGAGAAATATCAAACTTCCAATACCTGATGCATCTAAACACTCTCGCCGGCCGCTCATACAACGATCTCATGCAATACCCAGTCTTCCCCTGGATTTTGGCTGATTACGATTCTTTAGAACTAGACCTGACACACCCTGCTACGTTCCGAGATTTGACAAAACCAATGGGAGCTCAAAGTTCAGACAGACTAGAACAATTTAGAAAAAGATACAAGGTATATTTTTCCTTGTATAAGTATATATGACAATATTTTACTATGCTACCTTTTTCTATGGGTTTTATAATTAATTACTATCATATATCTTTATCATCATTTCTATAGTATGAAATTACTTTTCTGTAATTAGGAATGGGACGATCCTCATGGTGAAACACCACCATATCACTATGGAACTCACTACTCTTCTGCTATGATTGTCTGCTCATATCTTGTTAGAATGGAACCATTTACGCAACATTTCTTAAGACTACAAGGTGGACATTTCGACCTCGCAGATAGGTATATAGATTATAAAATAACATTTTAATATCTAATAGTTTGATTCAAGCATAATATTCAATGACGTTTTTTCCAGAATGTTCCATTCTATCAAAGAAGCATGGAACTCGGCCTCACGTCACAATATGGCTGATGTGAAAGAACTCATTCCAGAATTCTTCTATTTACCTGAATTTCTGGAGAATTCTAATAACTTTGATCTAGGTTTGTACATTATAATGGGTCAAAAATGAATATAGTATGGTAATATTTGTATAATTTAAATTTATCAAATGAAAATTTTGTCTTCTATTGACTATCAATTACGTTATATATAATTAAATACGAAAGCGCGAGGTTGTGGGCTTGATTCCCGGGGTATGAATTATTTTAATTTTTTACTCAAAACACAATGTCTCGAAAATGTCTAGACGATGCATGTCGAATAGAATATTTTAACACTGGACTCTTAACTCTCAACTTACACTGCCTACCCCTGTCATATGCAAGTACAACGTAAAATAAACTAAAAACAATTGTACAGGTTGCAAGCAGTCCGGAGTAGCGCTCGGTGACGTAGTATTACCGCCGTGGGCTAAGGACGATCCTCGCGAATTCATCCGCATGCATCGCGCCGCTCTAGAATCTGACTACGTCTCTCATCGTCTACATCACTGGATAGATCTTGTCTTTGGATACAAGCAGCAGGGGCAAGTTGCAGTAGAAGCTTGTAATGTCTTCCACCATCTCTTTTACGAAGGCAATGTTGATATATATAAGTAAGTGTGAACTATTTTATTGAACTAGTTATAATTCATAAAAATTGTGCTCTTAATTCTATTTAACCGAAGATTACGATTATATAATTTTCTATATATTTATTAATAACGTTTTATTTTTTTAGCATTGATGATCCGTTAAAGAAAAATGCAACAATAGGATTTATAAATAACTTCGGTCAGATACCAAAGCAATTGTTTAAAAAGGCACATCCGAGTAAAAAAATGTCGCAGCGAAGCTCGACTATTTTAGATCCTAATAATATAATACCTTCCCAAGGTATCACCCCACCTGAAAAACTATTCTTTCATAATTTAGAAAATTTGAGGCCATCTTTACAACCAGTTAAAGGTAAAGTAATTTAAACTTTTGTAAATATTAATGAATTGATTTAATTTTATTCAGTTCATTTAGAGACTTAATCTTCACCTTACCTTTATTTCAAGTACAATTAAAAAATCATCTAAATAGAAAAGAAAAAGGCCATTGTGTTACCGCTTCTTGCAATAGACGCTGCTGTCCCATTCCTACACGTGGAAATTATTTTTTTTATAACCTCGCTTCTGTTAAGAAGCTAAGTTCCTAACTTTAGGTTCCTAATGTCGACACCGTGTGAAACAAAATAAAATGACGATACAAATCCATAAACTAAGCTATGCTTTTGTTTTTAGAAGTAAAAGGGCCGGTGGGACAAATTCTCTACACGGATAAAGCAATACTTGCAGTAGAACAAAACAAGGTGTTAATGCCCCCCGCGTATAACAAGTACGTGGCGTGGGGCTTCGCGGACCACTCGCTGCGTATCGGCAACTACGACAATGACAAAACAGTGTTCGTCTGCGAGAGTGTAGCGCAGGCGTGCGGCGAGATCGTCGCGTGCGTCTGTCTCAATGATAAGACTCTTGTCACCGCTGGTACTAGTACTGTAAGTTGTTGGTGTATTTTACTTTTTTTTGAAATTATTTAATAATGAGGAACTTGGATATTTAGCTATGTAATAGTATTTTTTTGATTTAAATATCGATAGATATATCTCTATGACCGCTCTCTACAACTGAGCATTATGCTTAGTTTACGTTGTGTGTATCTCGTCCAGGTGGTGACGGTGTGGCAGTACTGGGCGCGGCGGCGGAGGCTGGCGGTGAAGACGTGCCTGTACGGGCACGAGGAGGCGGTGACGTGCGTGGCCGCCAGCGCCGCCTACAACCTGGCGGTGAGCGGCAGCCGCGACGGGCAGGTCATCGTGTGGGACGTGGAGCGCGGCGCCCTCGTGCGCCAGCTGACGGCGTCCCGGTGCGCCGCCCCGCCGCCGCCCGTCTCCGCGCTCGCCATCGACGACCTCACTGTGAGTCACTGACTGCACCATCTACCACCTAATTACGTTTTCAGCGCATTCAAGGATCTAATTAAATATTAAGACAAAATTGTAATCAAAATTTTTACAAAATTTTACCAAATCTGTCAAATCGTGACGTAGTACTACTCGATAGAGTAGTAGAAGTAACGTGACAAACAGAATATACAAGAATTATGTATTTAAAATTAACTATAGCTAATGAGATTTTTAATTGTTTAATAATAATTTTGTTTCACACATATTTATCAGATACGCATGTTGCGTACGTAAATGTTGTATAAAAATGTTTCTTAGGTATACAAATACATGTACCCAGTTAATTATTCTCAAAAAACGGCCGTCTAGGATTATAGGTTGGGTTCTCAGATGAGGATAGAGTAAATTACAAATATTTCCGCGTTCCTACGAGAAGACAAAAAACGGCTTTGAATTCCACCACCCAATAGTTGTACAGAAAGTATAATGCAAAATTTTCATATTTAATCAAACACAGGCGTGACATGGCTAATAAATGTTAAAAACAATGTCCAGGGTGACATCGCAACATGCAGCGGCAGCTGGCTTCACGTGTGGTCCATCAACGGTGCGGCGCTGGGCGGTGTAGACACAGGCGGCGGTGAGCGCGCGCCGCAGGTGCTGTGCGTGGCCTTCAGCCAGGTGCGCGAGTGGGACCCGCTCAACGTCGTCATTACGGGCTCCACGGACGGCGTGGTCAGGGTAAGCGGCATAAGAGACCATCTATTAATTATGTGATACATATATTTTTTTAAATTATTGTGGTGTATTTTTTGATGACCCTTCTAGTTCGACCCCTTGATCGAAGGATTATTTTATTTTAAAATAATAACTGAAATAACATTTAAATAAACAAATTGATAAATTATAAGATATAATAATAATATATATTGAACTTATTGTCATATCATTTATAGATGTGGTCGATCGACTACATAGAAAAGACAGTTGAAAATGAAGCAAAAAGCTTGGAAGTAGACAGTGAGGATCAAGCTCCAAGTTCAATAGATGTAGAAAATATAAATGAAAAATCACTACCAACACAAGATAGTGAAGAAATAAAATATGAAAATGACATACAATCAGAAGATCAAGTTAAGACTGAGGACATAGAGCCACACGAAAGAGAGGCAGCTATTAAACGGGTTGAAGAACTGGTGAAGCAGATGAGTCTATCACAAGACAATGGAGGTAACTATTTGTTTTTATTTAAATGCTAACATTATATTCTCTCTATCCTATACTGCTATATGGAATAAAGTGAATCAAAATAACAATACATTTATAAATATATTTACTTAACAGGAAGTCTAACAAAGTCCGCATCAGAAAGTTCACTGTCGGATGCAGGAGAAACGACCAGCGCTAAAGAAACAGCACGGAGACACGACGAGAAGGACACGTGCAGTGATGCCGACGAACACTACGAGCGGAAAGAAGAAGTAGACTCTTACGAAGAAACTAAAGAGGAGGAGTATGATAATGAGAAAGATTTGGAAGACGAAAAGGACAATATAACTCATAGGAGCAAGTTGCAGAAGCAAGGCAATGTCGTTCTACGACGTAAATCCAAAACTAATCCGTTATATCGTAAAAGTAAGTTTTATTATAATTTTTGTTAAGTACTTCAGTGATTTATTTAAATATCTCAATCTATATAAATTTTATGTCAAAAATGTTTCACAAGTTTCTCGTTAATTTACCTTAATAACATGTCTTTGTAGTGAGATAACAAGAAACACCAGATGGTAAATAAAATAACAGGGTAGGCAAAAGGTTAGTGTTAAGATGAGCTGCAGAACTTAGTGCCGCGTGAGAATGTCCCCAAGTGAGAATCGAACCCACAATTATTGCGTTTACAGTAAGAGACTGCGCCATGACTAGCTCAGTTTAAAATATTTTGTTATTGATGGTTTCAAAAAAATAGGCGGTGGAAGCATGGGCGACTCCAGCGAGCCTAGTTCCGTAGAAATGGCACAGTCGGTGGACGTACAAGATGGCGGCATTCGTCCCAGCAAATCCGACACCAGCTTAACGGACTCCTTCGTTGTGCTGTCGGCGCCCGCTTCCCCCGCACCCCCTACCACGCCCACGCCTGCTGCATCGCGGGGTGTTATTAAGGAAACGTCTTACCCTGGTATTTATTATGATGTATTCAAATACAGTTCGGCGCATTGTCTGCTGTAAACGCGACAGTTGTGGTTTCGATTCCCACTCGAAAAAATCTTTTTTTTAACTTGGTAACAAGTCAAAATGTGGTGCAGCGTGAGTTCCGCCACTTAGTACGCGTTGTATGGTAATATATATATAATGGAGTTCTCTGCATACCCTGCTATATGCGCGATACAGTAGGAAGCTGAAAAACATTAATTATTAATATGGAGTAATATAATTTATATTTATCATAGGAAAATATAAGGGGTTTCTCTGTATTTTGCGTATAAAGTGCATTTTTAAATTTAATCTAAATACAGACTGATATTCGTTTTATCAATATAATAATAATAATCATAAACAGTTTCACGCTCATAACAGGGTAGGCAGAGGGAACCTCATGTTAAGAGCCTCCGTTCCCCACTTTCTGTCGAATTTCTCGAGGCATCGTATTGGCGTTGAGTGGCGTGGCGCGGGCCTTATTACCAGAACGAAGAAATTAAAATATCGATTCCATAACTGTCGCGTTTACTATCGCACCCTTGTGGACCTGCGCCACGACGGCCTTAAATTAATATCATTTTGAGATAATGAAGTTAATGTTGATGCGTGGACAGACACGGGCGCGACGTGGGTGCGGCGGCTGGTGCTGCGCGGCAAGCTAACCATGCACACGGCGTACGAGCGGCGCGACAACGCGTGCCCCGCCTCCGTCACGGCCGTGGCGGCCGCGCGCACCGGCCGCGGCCTTGCCGTGGGGGACGCCAGGGGACGGGTATTTATACTTTTTTTTTTGCTCTAGTGTTTTTTTTCTTTTTCTAACCTTACCAAGCTAAGCAATATATAAAACTTGTCAAAAAATTAACACATATATTTTACCATTTTTCACTGAACTATTATTATTAGACATTTTTTTTATTTATATTATTTTTATATATCTTTTTAATAAAAATATGAATATTAAGTGTTATTCTTATTGGTCTCTTTTTAAATGAAAAAAGTAGAAGTAGCTTTTAACTTTTTAGTATGAAGTAGTAGTAGCCTTTAACAGAAGTAAACCCGTTTGATTTAAATGTTGTAGATATTCCGATGGTCCGCACCGGACATGACGAGTGCAGCCGGCGCCAAGGGGGGACCGGCCGACCACTGGATACGGGATGATACTGCGCCCTATTGTACACAGTGTCAGGTAGTTAACTTATTTACACCATATCCCACATGCAGCAGGATAACCTAATGTAGACATTCCGTTCTCCACTTACGGTCCAATTTTTGAGTTATTGCACGTGGAGCAAAAACGTACTAATATAATATTTAAAATCTATGAATCATATACTTTTTACTTGTACATTTAATAGCTTTATTTTAAATGTGAATTATATTGCAACTTCTTGTTTTTGCCGAAAACAGACTAAGCAAAACACCTAGTATCAAGGTATCTCCTTTCTGTCCGAATTCAAGAAAGGAAGTAACTTACCACAGAACATTAAATTTTGTTATAAGAGCATATAATAATTTAAATATAATTCACGTGAGTAAGTACCGAACCCACAAGTCTCGCAATAACTGCTAAATGGTTTCCCGCTGCGCCACTGTAACACAATATTTGAATTGAATATCGGTGGCTTAATTAGTTAAATAATTATATTTTTGAAATCTGATCTAAGTTACCATTAAGATCATCAGTCAGTCAGTCAGTCAGTCAGGTCAGTCACGTAAGTCGATCCCAGGTGCGGTTCACGGCGTTGGAGCGGCGCCACCACTGCCGCGAGTGTGGCGCAGTGTTCTGCGGGCGGTGCTCGCGCTACGAGGCGCCCGTGCGCCGCCTGCGCGCGCTTCGCCCCGTGCGCGTGTGCCGCCGTTGCCACGACCAAATACACGCCAACGAGTAACCGATCAATCAACATCTCATATAAACATCCATTTACTGTTCATATATCTTATTTTTCTTAATTTTTATCTAAAATGAGGTGTAAAATTGCAAAATATGTGACACTAAACTTGGTAATTAATCAATATTATCAAATCAATTTTTCTATGTATGGCAAAATAAGTAAGTACTACATAAATTTGTAGCATTGTTTTGAAAATTTGTTTTTCACAATATCTATACAATAAACTACTATTATCACACACACTATTACTGACCATATGTAATAACAGCGATTCAAATGTAATACTACTGTTATTTTTACAAATATAAGAAGTATGTATTGCTTAGGTAGCCTCTATGAACTAATAAGCTTGTTTGAATCATAGACTAAGTGCTACAATCCTAATATCGACGTGAAAAGCTAAAACAAAAATTAAAAATATAATATAACTATTCATATATAGTATTTCATCTGCTGCTTCTGTCATATATTTATACTTGCATATGTTTAATATACTTTTACTTGCATTGTTTCGCATTATATACATGTATTTTGTTTCCTGTTTACAATGTTTATATTATTTTTTTATCAAATGCCTTTTCTTTTTGATAAATACTGTTATAACGTTATTCTTCTATAGAAAATATATTTTGATATTTCAAATAATCATTACAAATTTATTAAAATCATCGATTTTGTATTAATATTTATAAAAAAAATTAAGTATTACAAATTTAGGCCTTTTAAAGTCACCTAATTTTATATACTTTCTACATTTCTAAAATTTCATATTTCACAATAACTCATAAATAAACGATATGTACAAATTAATAACATTTAACATTCTGTTGCCTATTTCTGAAATCTATAATGCTTGTAAATAGTCAATATTATTATATTGTGTGTATGTTTTAAATTTACTTGTCTTTTTATATGTGTATAGTCGACAATATTGAATGAATAATTGCCTTTTTAAGCAATCACTTTAAACCAGGGATGTTATGGAGCTCTAAACTTAGCCGTAATCGAATCCGACATAGTGTCAGATAATTTTAGATATGGGTGGATTGTAAATAAGATTTGTATTGATCAAAAGTTTGTAGGTTTTTATTGAATTAATAAAAAAACCTCTAATAACTTCATTGTCAATAACTGATTCTTTAAAAATAAGACTTAATAAGATAATATCTGAGAGGCACCTGAAATAAAAATAAATTATAAATTAGTGGCCCATATATATTTATTAGAAAACTTATAATTATTGTCCTTAAAAATGTAATATCTGTAACCGAAACTGATATAATTCTTATTTATTATTATATTCTTACTATATCCACATCCAAATCCAAAACACTAGAGACATCCATAGCATCTCTGCATGAAGCAATCACCTATTGAATATGAATATATTATGATAATGTACTGGCATCTACAAATGAGCTATATTTTTAATAATAATCACCAAAGTTAGATGTTACTTCAAGTGGCATTATGGTTTATATAAATTACCATTATTGATATCTATCTGTGTATTCTTTTATGGCTTACTTCTATATTATATACTGCAAAAGATAGGTAAGGTTGCTGGCATATACATGTAGATTGCAATATATAACTTATTTTACAGGATGACAAAATATAGGTATATGTCTAATTTAAATTATTTGTTTAGTATTGTTTGTTTGCCTTTTTTTTTAAATTAAGACTTAAGTTAGTATTAAGCTCTTAGCAAAAAAGTCGTACAAACACGTTGGCAGCCTGTTATTAAATTTTAAACTCTATAAAGATTAATATATGAAAAGAATTGATGATAAGGAAGTCTTGTATATTAATTATTTGAAATTGGATGTTATGATTTTATGAAATGTCAGTATTAATAAATGTAAGACCTGTAATAGTTAATTATACTTTAGATTTTAATTTCGAAACTTATAATATGAAATATATCTCTGTGGCGAAAATTATTTATATTCAATACATATTATATTGACGTCTAAATTTGCTATTAAAAAAATGTGATATTTTTTTTGTTTTTAAGGTTTTTTTAATATAATGAATTATTAATAGTTTATTTTTATGCCAAATTTATGATATTTTATTGGAAATTACAGAATTAATTGTTATCATTAACATAGTGCTAGTCATGATTGCGTGTTCCATTCACAAGCCAAGGAAAGTGAAAGAAATATATATATTTTCATATTAATAATACCTGTTATTAATATGCATATTGTGTGTCACGCTAATTATATAAATGTAAATTTTGTTTATTTAAGATATTTTGTCCTATAATTGAACTAATTTGGTAGAATGTCGCATTTAAGTGTATTATTTATTTTTAAGTGAAGTTTTTGTGAGAAGATTTTTGTTGCATTTTATCACAATCATTCCTCCCTCACCCCAAATAAAATATAAATTATATATAAAAAACTATTCAGTACTGTTTTATACGTTGAAAATATTGTATAGTAAAATATTTTGGTTTTAAGTTTCTTTTCCAACCTGAGAAATAACGTGTCAAAAAAATGTCACGCCAATAACTAGATCACTTTGTGAATTTGTCTATTAGCGCTCTTGCTTGCTATCTGTGTTTATGTAAAAATAATAGATTTATATGTTCTTGATATTCATAATATACTAGTCTCTGCAAGCTATTTTAAGGCGAAATATATTTAAAATGTAGCAGTATAAATCAATGTATTATATATATAATTAGTTTTATATATTTGTAAATTTTTAGTAAAAACTTAGTTCATCTAAGACAAGTCTAAACGAGATATACTAGCGTTTCTTGTAAACTGGTAAGCTGTAGTGCAAGTGATTCCTGTTAAGTATTAAAGCTGTCATCTATTTATGTATATGTATTATTGTAATTATAAGTGAAACTCTCAAATCACTACTATATAACTTATTGTATAGGTAAATAATACAGACAATAGTTATGTTGTTTAGGTAGTACGTAGACACTGAAGTTTATGCCGTTGATATATTCGTGTATAAATTAAAAAGCGGTACAGCAAATCATAATGTATCTTTTATTTTATATCCTATAAAGTAGAATTTATCCTGCGTTAATGAACGATGAACTTGTTTGTAATACGTTAAGTTACTGACAGGTTAACCATGACCTGTTAGTCTAAAGGTTTCACAAATCACGATTACAATATTATATTATTAGAGGATATCTTATAAGATGTCGATGTTTGTTTTATTATTTTTAGTTGTGCGCTGTATCTCTGTACATAGCAGGATAGGCAGAGGGAACCTGGGCACTTCCATTTCTCACTTTCCGCCGAATTGACTAAAGATTTCGGCACGAATTCGATTCCAAGCGTGGATTGCATTGGTTTGCCTAGGTTACCAGAGCTAGGGAATGAAAATATTGTGCAATGTCTTGACACTACGTTCTTTTGTATGGACTGAATAAAGAGTAAAAACAGATCTAGGTTAATAAAGTAAAACACATTCTCAACTAACCATAATATTTATTACTCTCTT
Organism: Heliconius melpomene melpomene; assembly: GCA_000313835.2. Lineage (NCBI taxonomy): Eukaryota > Metazoa > Arthropoda > Insecta > Lepidoptera > Nymphalidae > Heliconius > Heliconius melpomene. Next base: position 121,328 of record HE671196.1, on the reverse strand, counting down.
TATAATATTTGAACTCTTGTTATCTAAAATATCTACATATGTAATTAACACCAGTTATGTACATGATTTTTATAATTTAGACAAAAAATAAATTCAGTAGAAATACAAAATAACACTCAACATTTTGGAACAAGTGAATTTTGATATATTAAGTACAGTATGTTAAAAAATATAAATTTTAAATATATATTAAGAGGGTACATAAGAAAATATGGTTCGCGGTAATAAGTACTTATCCGATTAAGCGAGTCATTAGTGTCTAGTTACAGAACAATCATATGAAACGGTTATAAAGTCGCCAATTTTAATATAACATACTTGCGTGCAGGATATTCGTAAACGTGCTATTAGCATTTAAATATTACTTTTTATTACACCAAATATATATTATCACCATTTGTAAAACTATTATATTTATGAGTTACTAAAATAATCGAAAAGAAATTATTTATAAAAATATAGGTACTTTCAATAAAAGTAAGATGTTTTAAGTAGCAAAATTTTTGTTTTCACAAACATTAATTACTCTGAAAATTAATTAAGAAGTTAGAAACTGAGACACTAACTAGTGATATGCTTTAAAGGTTTAGTCAGTTTTAGAATATTGAATCACATGGAATGTAAAATGCAACAATTATTGTGCAGTAACCATTGTGCTTTTCATTAGAAATAATATGAAGTTTTATATTAATGTACATTAAATGTAAGTACATTTGCGTCAGTCAAGAATTTCAACCTTAACAGTTTCACTTCGTATCGGATACTATAAATAGATATCCAGGAACTGAGTTTCCTCGAACCGGCAGTAACGGTAGAGTGAACATAAGTCGAGGCGAAGCGAAACTCTAAACAATGAACACCTCAAATCCTCTTTTTGTTCGTTTTAGTCACAGACAACGATAAGAAGTCGCTTTCAATAATTAATTACCTATAAAAAATAACAAAAAAAGTTTCAGTAACTAATTAACATTACATTAAGTATCGTCACACAAAACATACGTGCTCTGAATTACAAACTATATTACAATTTGTTCAATAGAAACATCACCGACCACATTAATAATATAAAAAAAATATAAACAAAACAGATTCACAAGTGGTTGTTATGCGTATCCTATAAAATTTACAATTATATACATAAAAGAAGAAAAAAAAATAAACATATCAAAAGTATAATACAATTACGTAGTTTATGTGAGCTGGAACAATGCGCGTAATACTGTCAATGGACGAATGACGCGGGAGTCTTAGCTTACGTATAGTATACAACACTAGGTGCGGCGGAGGCTCCGTGCTTATTACTGAGGAATTCTAATACAATATACGATTTTTAGAAAAGGTCATTTTTATAACCACTTCTATTTAAGGTTGTTGGTTATGTAGAGTCGTCGAAAACTAAGTCATCTCTGATTATTATTTATGATAAAGTACAATCAAAATTTAGTAACCAGAAAGGTATAGTCAAAGTGCCATGCACCGTAAAACTGGTGTCCGTTTGAAAAATACTTATAATTATATCCAATATAATTTATTATTAATGATTTAAATTGCCACGAGGCGTGCATGAATATAAACGTGCTCGAGTGTCAACATTAACTACTACAAGCTTTACATTATAATTATACACGATTATATTTGAATTATCAATTAAGTGAATATGATGGACGTTCCGTCAATATATCATTTTCAAAATGCTATTGAACATTTAGCTAGTAGTATTATATAGTAAGAAATATATGAAATTTGATATAAAATTAACAACACCGATATATAAAAGCACAATGTAGCATGTAAGAATAGATTATTACATTAATTACTTTTTCTCTCTCATATTTAGTAAATGATGAGTCGGATCGGATTGACGTCGTTTAAAAAATAATCTCAGTGTGAATATATATATATATAGTGGCAGCCCATTACAAATATTATATTGGCATTTTAATTTAGAATCGAGTATTGAGTGTATAAGGGTATAATTCACTCACTCGTTACAGACATCGACAGTTTATATTTCAACAACAATCATTATTCTAAACCATACAAGTTGGTTTTAATTCAAACATGAATATAAGAATAGTAACGATATTACTTGCCAATGCTCGAAAATATTAAAAATTAAGTACGTATCTTATTTAAGCATAGTGAATTGCCATTAAATGCATGCCTATTAACGTTCAATTTGAGACATTTGTAGAGATATTTTAATATCGGCATCTTTTTTAGATTTACGCTGTGTTCCGCAAATAGGAAGGTAGATGTAGGGAATCTAGTGTTCCCTTTTACCAATTTTACTAATTTTTACCATTGCGTGTTGACTGACTCGAATGCGTAACTCAACGCTGCGCTTTGTATTTTTACCAGAGCGATTAAACAAAGGGTAATCAATTCCCTCAAGTGGGAACGGATCTCGCAACCGTTGCGTTACGTCTTACAGGGGGGCGGGCGCGGCGGTGAGGAAAGGGTTGGTGGTGGTGCGCTCGTGGCCGGCGTAGGAGGCGGCACGGCCGGCAGCGGCAAGCGCGGGCGCGCGCGCCACGCGTCCTAGCCACGCGTCGGGGTGTGGCAGCGCGGCCGCGGGCGCCGGCACGGGCTCCTCGGCCAGAGCGCGCAGCCCCAGCGACAGCTGCTGGCACATCTCCGATACCGCGTCACGCGACGGCGACTCCTGCCTCTCCTGCAAACGTAAGTGTCACTTTATATCAAAGTGTTACATATGTGTTATACACCCCACAGTGTGTTTCACCTTAATTTAATGTATTTTTTAATTAATTATCTAAAATTAATATTAGCATCCTGAGCTCCTTCTGTATATAAACTATAAAAATGTGCCAAATTATTACGTTCCTAAAACTAACACACATACTACAACTATTACAACTTTAATTTACAATTATTACAATTTTACTTTACTAAAACGTAAGTACATATAATTTACTACACCAGTTTGTATATACAGGATGGAAGCGTCAGCGCTCCTTTTACGGAAAGAAAATATAGGGTAAAATATTTAAAGAAATTAATCAAGATGGTATGATTATGATAGGTAGATTTTTCTTTCATTTTGCTAAATTTATCCATACCTGTATTACGTGTGATGCATGCGCATGCGTTATTTCGTGTAAACACTTACTACTACTGCAATTCTGTACGGGAATCGAACCCACAACCGGCAACTGATAGATTCCTGGTTCCTCTGGTGCTACACATAACATAGGCAGCGGTAATAAGAATAACTTAAAATCAGGTGACCTGCTAGCTCCCTTGCCCGGTCTTAATATATAATAAAAAATCATTAACACCAGGGTCAAAGTGTAAAAAAATAAAATTACCTCCAGAGGTGCAACATCGGGCAACGGATTCGAAGCGGGCAAAGCGGGGATTACGGGCAGTGCGGGCAATGCGGGCACTGTGGGCACAGCGGGCAATGCGGGCAAGGCGTGCAACGCGTTGTTAGGCGAGCCGAGGCCAATACGCTGCCGCTCCAAGTTAGAAGGCAGCTCACTGATACGCAATGACATTTGACGTTTGAATGGTGAACTGGAATGAGTAAATAATTATTGTTAAACATATTTTTTATGTCCATGCTGTATTCTGTGTAATATAGCGAGTTAGGTTGAGGGATCATAATAGTCTGTTCTCCAATAAAAAGCCAATTTTCGAGATCGTATAGAGCGAGGCAACTCAACGCCGCGCTTATTCTTGTTACCAGGGCAAGGAAACGAAAATAATTAATTCCATCGAGAAGGAATCGAACCCAAAACTGTCGCGTCATTGATGGCTTCATATTATATTCACTTCTGTTAAAACAATTCTTATTTTTAAAAGTTTAAACATTTAAAGTGTTATTCTACATTTGAAAAATAAAGAAATGCTTTGACTTGTTTGAAAGAATTGCTTGACTATCATCCTATGTGTATAAAATAAATAAGTTGTAATAGGCGTATAAGAATTTCGACGTAGCTTGATGATAACGTATGGCTTGGTCGCCAGAGCGCTTGAACAGTTTCTAAGAGATGCGGGTTCAAATTCCGCTACGTTCAAAGTTTATTATGTTTTATAAAATAATAGCTAACTTGTTATTGAGATGCGCAAATCCTCTGAAGGAGCCCTGGCGCTCCAGCAGGTGCGGCGCGGCGTGCGGGCGCTCCACCGCGAAGGGGTTGTGCGCGGACCGCGGGGCAGCGGGGGGCGCTCCCACCGGCGCCGGCGCGGGCGGAGAGCTTTCCGCGCGCCCTTCCGCCTCCGACGCGCGCCGATTTGTTATACCTGCGGGACATTATGTATTTTATATAAACGAATTAACGTGAACATACGACAGTTGTTATTAAAAAAAATTTAAAGCCAAAATATGTAAAAATTGGAAATCTACGACGTAAAATAATTTGAACAAATTGTATAATTAATAATTAGCTTTAAAGATTGAAAAACGGAGTAAATAAATGTGAGACATCGTACCCGACTTCCTGAAGGAGCCCTGGCGCGTGAAGGCGTGGCTGGCGGCGTCAATGCTCATAGACACGGCGCACTCCTTGTCGCGGCGCTGCTTGCGCTCGAGGCAGGCGGCGAAGGCGCAGCCCACCGCGTGCGAGAGGCGCTCACCGCTGTCGCGCGACGCCAGGAACCCGTGGCACATCCAGCGCCGCGTAGTGCCGTCGCGGCAGATGTAACTGTAAATATTTTATTACTTTACTAGTTGCCGCCCGAAACGTTCAAGAAACCAACATGCCGTGCGAGGAGTGCGAGACACATTTTTTCATATGTTAACATGTAAAACCCAAGTATTAAGGCGACGCAAAATATAAAAAAAACTACATTTATAACAAAATTTACGCCTTATTATCAAAATTAAGTTCCTAAAATAATTATGTTCTACTACTTGTGAAATCTACAAACTACTCACATTAATGTGCAAAATACTCGTTTGTAATGAGAAATATTAAATACAATTTTTAGCTTAAAAAAATATCAATTCTAGATTACTGATGTTTCTTCTTGTTATCATACCTACAGGAATACCTTAGTGACACTGATATGCCGCACAAATTTTGCAATTAATATTAAACTTCTTTGAAAATTACGATTAAAATTTTCTTATAAAAAAATCATGGCATTCACCTATTTGTAAATGATTCAAAAAGTTCTTTTAGTATAGGTTCTTTGGCTCGCCTTGCAAAGTTGGACTCGCGACAAATGAATTCATTCGCCTGTGCCGGAAATAGAAACAATTGACGTATGTATGAGGAATAGTGACGAGTTGACATAACTCCGAACGACATAAGTCGAGGACCGCCTATTACAGCATTATGTTAAATCATGTTTTTCCCATTCCTGTAGGAATTTTGTAAAATTATATCATATTATAATTGGAAACATTTTTTTGTATTATTTTTTTAAAGGGTTTTAAAGGCGGGCAGCCCATATCACGATGAGACTATGGTCAGTCAACAACACATGATATTATGTACCTACATTACTTCTGCCAACATTCTTTTTCTTTAGGATTTTAATATACATACAATATTTCACATACGTACAAATGTTATTTGTATAGATAAAAGATAAAAAAGTACGCAATTGTTCTCTATGGTATTATGTAAGAGATACCTACTTTTTAATTATTTAGAAATTGTAATTTATTCTTATATTTTCAGACGCTAGTGTTTATTTTAAGAGAGCATAGTAATAACTTTAGATAATTTTGCATTGGAATATACGTTCATTTCTCTAACATTTATTAGCAATTGCGACGATTAAGTCATAATAATATTGGGTTTGTATTGGTTATCTTCAGCTCTTTCTCTAGTATTTTTTATTATTAGAATCTAAAATAATCGCAATTTAATCACTTTAGTTATTCTATGAGCACAAAATATTATAAGTGTAACGTACCTACGGTTTATCAGTTGAGCCTTTGTAAACTATGTTATCAGTATTTCATTTTTATTAATGTGTATTTAAAAATATAAAGTAAATATGTAAATACAAGGCTATGGGCATTATATTATAGAAAAAGCTGTTACATAATCTTGAACAAAGTATCAATGAGACTACTTATGTCATGTCGCCTTGGATGGCTTGTTCAGACATTACTTAGGTTTCACTTCAGGAAGATTGTGGCAAGAAGTCACTGACGGCTGTGGTTACATAAGGCAATAACGGGATTAGCTCATTGGGCCGGAGAACTCTATACGAATATTTTAGCAAAGATAACGAGAGAAAGAATGTGGCAGTTTGCTCCTATGATTACATTATAGTGTAGATAAAATTCGCAATAAGAATATAAAGTGCTCGTAAAGCGCTTCTTAATTCTTGTGAAACGAAATACATCTTTTGTTTATTATTACGAAGGGAACGGCGTGTATAAGAACGGTCTAGTCTCGAACTAAAGATGGCTCCTTGCCAGAACATCACCTATGACTAGGCTAATGTATAACCCAATTAAATAGCCAAACTTTGGCAATGTAAAAATATGTGTTGATGTAATATTTGCAGACGACAACTTGCCGAAATAGATTAATTTTTATTATAAACATGTTTTTCAATTCACAAATGTGGGCGTATACGTTTACTATTCGATAAAAATAGAAATAATTAAGCCATCGAGCTAATTGCAAACGCTTGCATCATTTATAATTTAAATTTATAATGTGAACATACCAGTCGGATGTGTAAATTGTTTCACATTCGAAAATATTTCTAATTAAATAACAATCAGTTTTCCGATTACCTATTTTTTTAAATGTTACAGTTTAAGGAAGTTTACGAAATTACATTCTGATTAAAATATGTGCGAGTAATAATAACATTGAGACCGTCGAGGCCCAGGGGCACAAGTGTGCGACTGTAAACGCGTCGGTTGGGGATTCGATGCCCGCTCGGGGGAATCGCCCGCCCGCGCGGCGTTGAGTTCGGTACGAAATATGAAACCTCTCAAGTATACGGTGCAAAATTAGAAACAGAAGCATATTAATGGGAAACTGAGTGACTTAATACTAGGTTCCCCAGGTTCCCTCTAGCCACCCTGCTATGTGCGGGATATAGAGTAAAGCTAAAAAAATACAAAGTGAGCGTCAACAAACAATGTAGCTTACCTAAATCCTCGTTCGTGGTTTCTATCGGGAGCACAGAAAGACACTTTTTCAATCGTTTGATCGACTATAAGCCCTTTAGTCTCCTCCTCTACCACACGCAGCCCGTCACCGCTCACGTGCAAGACGGCACGCACGGGACGTCGCCGTGAATTCTGCAATTACATTCAATACTTATTTACATTTTACTATATACATTAAGAATGAAATGTAAAATACTATGAAATGGAACATCACTACCAAAAATATCCTTTGAAACTTTTACTTAAACACATAAGTAAACAAAAAAGGAATTTCTTCCTGTTTTATCGACCGGCTTCGTAAGTTTTTGTGAATATTTTTCAAAGATGAATGCTCTGAATTATCACTTGTAGTTCATTAAGGCTTCCTCTTCCTTTTCAGGTTACAAATCGGAAATATCTAATGTAAGCACTTAAGCAGTGGAACGGAAGGATTTTGTCTGCACTTGTAAGGTTGCAAGATCGGTAATATTATACACCAATTGACTTTAGGGGTGTTTAATCAATGGAATACTTGGATTGGAATGATACAGAATGTACTTACTCAAAAGGTTCCAAACAATCTATATCCGTTACTAAGTGAAATTTGGCATGTAAGTACGTTAGGAAATGTACGTGTACGTGTAATCTAAGAAATTGTCGAAATTTCTACTGAATTTTCCATTTTACATCTTACAGTATCTTCATTTCTTAGGACGAGATATCCCCATCTCGGAAGGCCGGCATAGAATGCTTAGCAATAACACAATATCTTCTGTATTTTCCGACGAAATAATTCCTGTTCGTCCACACACAACCGACGCGTTTCTAGTGAAAATATTCCCAATTATGTCATAGTGACTTTGACAACACATTAAAATATAATTATAATTAAATTAGCTTCACGCTGTTTTAAAAAAATAAAAACAACATATTCACCCTTAAAACCTTGAGAGCTTCCTCACAGACTTGCATGCCCCGGGACTCGAACACCTCCACGCACCCCAAGTACTTGACGGGGAAGGTGCAGGTACCGGCGCGCACCGCCGCCTCGTCCGCGTGCCACTGGTGCGGGCGCGCGGACTCGGGCGGCGAGCCCTTGCGCCGCCTGAACGACTCGCGGAAGGAGCGTCGCAGGCGCTCCATGCCAGCGCGCGGCGGCGACAGCGCGGCACCGGCGCGCGCCCGCCTCAGAGAACTGCGCACCGAGGACTTCTGGAATAATTACCATATATCATATTAAATATATTGTTATCTATCTGTAGGTGAATGCAATTCAATTACATTAATTTATTATCTACATATACCTATTTTAAGACTACTAAATTAGAATTCCTTTATATTTTTATCGTAGCATATTTTTTTCATTTTCACAAATTTACATTTTTTTATAATTATTTATGTAATAACTTATATTAAAGCAGGGCTCATAAGGTAAATAATACATTTACCTTGTTATTTTTGCTTTAACTGCTTTTTGAACGATAGACAAATAATACCAATGATGGTTTATTTACTAGTATTTCTTTTTATCCATATATGTTTTCATTATTTTACTTAATTAATTTATAAATAGACTTTGGTCACTAAAATTTCTCAATAACTAAATATAGAGAGAAATTATCTAAAAATGTATGTCGGTAAACAACTATAACTAGGCCCATGACAAATATACCTACTTGTTAATTTGGCTTTCTCTAGCTAAACAAACATAGTTTAACAAAAACCGGATATGAAAATTAGGAAAAATCGTACTTTTTAGAGCACAGCACACAGCGGTACTATTATTTATTTTACATTTAATAGTCTACAGCCTACGTTTATAATAAGTTTAATAAATAATAAACATACATGTGTATAATTCTATAATTATAAATACAATTAATAGTGATCGCGTGCAGCGCCCATCCAGCAGTAGCTATATTTGTATAAATTTTTAAAACAATTTTTTGATTCGAAATATGAGAATATAATAAAATTATTTACATATTATGTACATATCCAAAAAAATGCTTTTATATAAAAACAAAGGTATTAACTAAGTCAATAATGTTTATTATTATCAAAAATGTTTCATAAGTGACGTTGATGATATGAATTAATAAATATAATCAGTATAGTTATTTGGAAGATTTTCATATTATCTTTCTTTATTGTTTCCTTTACTAACGTTCTTTTCATACTTGTTTACTCACGTAAAGGAGCGAGACGGAGAGAAGCAAATAGCTGGTACTTGTGTACTTGCGCTTGGTAAATAGACACCATTGTGTTTATATGGCTTTCAGTGGGCGAATGCTGAAAGTGCCAAGCTATTCTGAGAAGACCGGCCCACGTATGACTGACTGACTATATTTTACGCAAAATAATGTTACGAAATGAATACCTTATATAAAGTCAACGCTTTTAAACAATATTCATTTAACTCATTCGATGAATTGAGTATCATAGCGTTATATTTACATCTAGCGATCCGCTCGCGGCTTCGCCCGCTTGAACTATATAATTACTAATACACTAATCTGCATTGCTTTCGTTTTCTTATAATAATATCATTTTAACAGCAATATCTACCTATTATATTAGACAAACAGACAAAAAAAATAAAAATTACGATATTTAATGTTATTAAAGGTTCTATTACGATATTAAATGTCCCAAAAACATTTTTTGTTTTACATATATCTTCCATGTACAGACACCGATCCATTACGATATATTCTATTTATATTTTAGTGTCACAAATATAAACAGATGATGTCGCAGTGCAGTTTAAATTAAAACATTTGCAATTATTTATCTCAGGCAAATGTAAAAACTACGAAAGCCTAACATTAAGACACCTGTAATGCGACAATGATAAGATTACACGCCCATACAGAACTTACATACAAAGTTATCAAATAAAATATTTCATCCACGTCTTAAGGCGTCATACATTTTAATATATGTATACGAGTTATGTCTTAAGGACTAGCTGGTATGTACGAGCATAACGCTTCCTTCACGTATCTTATAAAGCTCCTATGTATTTTCTGAATATTAAATAAATATTAAATAAAAATTTATTTTATTGCCCCAAATACTAGTGTAAAGAACCGCATGTATGTATTATCAGAAATTTTGACATATGGATGAGAATATCAGAAATATAATGATATTTAAATAATAAGTTTGAAGTGTGTTAAGTAACATTTGTTGTAGCTACTTCAACGCTCCCCCATTTTAGATACGAGCTAACACGAGAGATATCCGTCTCTATATTTTGTATAGAATATTTAAAAATATGAATATATTCTTTTACTAATTGGATTATTCAATAATATGCTAGTCTACTGCAAAAGATAAAAAAAAACACCCTATTGTACGTACAATAGAAAAAAAATTGAGCGAAAGTTGCTTTAGGGGCACGAACGTTAAATATGTAAAGCCAGTGAGCTCATCAAATTCATAAGCATAAACATAGAACGGCAGGTTTGGAAGAAAAGCGCACTCATGTAATTCGGGAACGTTTGGGATATTTATGCGTTAATAGTGTAGAGAATATAGTAATTTCCTTTGACATTCACGAACATAGAGATAGAGATTTTTTGAAAACGTTAACGAAAATACAGACAATCAAAGAAATTAGTATGAAAATAAAAGAAATATAGTTCGAGTACGATGGATAATTGTATTTTTCAATAATAAAAAAGATGATCGCCACAATTTCGTTTGCGCGGATTTCATGACCGTGACAAGGGTCAGCGTGACAAAGGTCAAAAGCTTTAAAAACAAAATATAACAATAATTAAATAAGAAAATATTATCTTCATTCATATTATAAAGCTGAAGAATTTTGTTTAGTTGAATGCGCTGTATTAATCAAATGAATCACCGGTTCGAATTGAATAATTATTTTGGTATAGAATAGTCCTTTTATCGAGGAAGGCTTACAGGCTTAAATACATCGGTCAGCTTAAGGATGAACAAAGATGGTCGTATCTATAGATATTTTTCCTAACATTTTTAAGGCTTAATTTTTATTGGGTATAAATTATGGGGTGGGCACCAGACTATTTTGAGTAGACACGGATGTGGATCGGTGACCTAATAATAATCACGATGACGTCTTAAAATACTAAGAATGCCTCGAATATACTAGTATACTTTCGAAATTGTGATTCTATGAGTCGTTATTGTTCTCTAGATAGATTCTTTTTTGTATAAAATTATATAAGACTATGTATTTAGTCTTATTTCAGTAAATATGAGGGTTTTGGATGTAATTTGGATGTAAAATTCGACAATGTCATATTTGCATTGAATATTCTTTTCCGTTCTTCGGTTTTCCGTTTTTTGGTGACTACATACTCTTGATCAAAGTAAAAAAAATTGGATAAAACACTAGAATCTCTTCATATACCACGAGAAAGAAAACAAAAGTAAAATGTCTGAAGATGAAGAAATAACCATTCAGAGGACAATACTTTTTTTACTTCATTAATGATTATTATTCTATAAAGCAATAATGTTGCGATGTAATAATTAATAAAATATTATAATATAAATAATTAATATCACTTGACGACTTTCTAAGTAAAAATAAACTGTTTACTCATGTCATTGGGTTTTTTTATTAAAGCTTCATTAATAGTAACTTGTAATAAGTTATTTGTATTTCGCTCCAAGAAAACTTATCCTTTCAATAATTAATAAAACGAAACAGATAAACAATTGAATATTGACATAGCAGAAAATAGAAATAAGTCAAACCATTTTTAGATCTGCATTCTGCA
>HE671196.1:84281-109366 GCA_000313835.2 Heliconius melpomene melpomene | reverse complement strand
ATGCCAGCGCGCGGCGGCGACAGCGCGGCACCGGCGCGCGCCCGCCTCAGAGAACTGCGCACCGAGGACTTCTGGAATAATTACCATATATCATATTAAATATATTGTTTTATTTTATCTCTCTGTAGGTGAATGCATTACATTAATTTATTATCTACATATACCTATTTTAAGACTACTAAATTAGAATTCCTTTATATTTTTATCGTAGCATATTTTTTTCATTTTCACAAATTTACATTTTTTTATAATTATTTATGTAATAACTTATATTAAAGCAGGGCTCATAAGGTAAATTATAAATTTACTTTGTTATTTCTGCTTTAACTGCTTTTAGAACGATAGACAAATAATACCAATGTTGGTTTATTTAAATGATTTATAACTTTGGTCACTAAAATTTCTCAATAACTAAATATAGAGAGAAATTATCTAAAAATGTATGTCGGTAAACAACTATAACTAGGCCCATGACAAATTTACCAACTTGTTAATTTGGCTTTCTCTAGCTAAACAAACATAGTTTAACAAAAACCGGATATGAAAATTAGGAAAATCGTACTTTTTAGAGCACAGCACATAGCGGTACTATTATTTATTTTACATTTAATAGTCTACAGTCTACGTTTATAATAAGTTTAACAAATAATAAACATACATGTGTATAATTTTATACTTATAAATACACAATAATTAATAGTGATCTGTGCAGTAGCCATCCAGCAGTAGCTATATTTGTATAAATTTTTAAAACAAATCTTTGATACAAAATATGAGAATATAATAATAATATTATTTACATTTTATGTATAGTCATACCCAAAAAGATGCTTTTATATAAACAAAGGTATTAACTAAGTCAATAATGTTTATTATTATCAAAAATGTTTCATAAGTGACGTTGATGATATAAATTAATAAATATAATCAGTATAGTTATTTGGAAGATTTTCATATTATCTTTCTTTATTATTTCCTTTACTAACGTTCTTTTCATACTTGTTTACTCACGTAAAGAAGCGAGACGGTGAGAAGCAAATAGCTGGGACTTGTGTACTTGCGCTTGGTAAATAGACACCATTGTGTTTATATGGCTTTCAGTGGGCGAATGCTGAAAGTGCCAAGCTATTCTGAGAAGACCGGCCCACGTATAACTGACTGACTATATTTTACGCAAAATAATGTTACGAAATTAATACCTTATGTGAAGTCAACGCTTTTAAACATAATATTTATTTGACTCATTTGATGAATTTGGTTCATATCGTTATATTTACAACTCGCCGCTTGCGGTTTCGCCCGCTTGGACTACTTACTACTACATTATTATTAATTTCTAATAATAATATAGTTTTAAAAGCAATATCTATATCTATATTGAAAATTAAGAGGAAGGAAGATGTCAGCCAATTCAATAAAACAATTATTATAGTAATTTTATTGAATAACAGTCTAAAATGGTATACTTTTCTATTCATAAACCGATTGCAATATAAAACAAACACTAAATGTTAAGGGACGCTTGCCAAAATGAAATAATTAAAACTACAATTAAATCGATTAACCTGTTCCTGTGATAAGCGTGAACAAACCCACAGGCAAAAAAAAGAAAATAATTAATTATTTTTTTGGTTCTATTACGTTATTAAATATCACCAAAAACATTTTTTCTTATACATATCTTTATCTTCCATGTACAAACACCGATCCATTACGATATATTCTATTTATATTTTAATGTCACAAATATAAACATGATGTCGCAGTGCAGTTTAAATTAAGACATTTGCAATGATTTATCTCGGGTAAGTATATATATGTAAAAACTCCGAAAGCCTAACATTAAGACACCTGTAATGCGACAATGATAAGATTACACGCCCATACAGAATTTACATACAAAGTTATCAAATAAAATATTTCATCCACGTCTTAAGACGTCATACATTTTAATATATGTATACGAGTAGTTATGTCTTAAGGACTAGCTGGTATGTACGAGCATAACGCTTCCTTTACGTATCTTATAAAGCACCTATGTATTTTCTGAATATTAAATAAATATTAAATTAATACTGAATATTAAATAAACTTTATTGCCCCAAATATTAGTGTAAAGAACCGCATGTATGTATTATCAAAAATTTTGACATATGGTTGAGAATATTGGAATATTTAAATAATTTCAAGTCTGTTAAGTAACATTTGTTGTAGCTACTTCAACGCTCCCCCATTTTAGATACGAGCTAACACGAGAGATATCCGTCTCTGTATTTTGTATTGAATCTTTAAAAATATGAATATATTCTTTTACTTATTGGATTATTTCAATAATAGCATGTGTACTGTAAAAAATAAAAAAAAAACACCCTATTGTACCTACAATAGACAAAAATGAGCAAAAGTTGCTGTAGGGGCACGAGCGTTAATTATGTAAAGTGAACAAGAGGTGAATTAACTGATGGAAGAGTAAAAAAGTAATTTTCGATTACATTCAAGAACATAGAGATAGAGCTTTTTTGAAATCGTTAACGAAAATACTGTCTGTATTTTCGTTAAATCAAAGAAATTAGTATGGAAATAAAAGAAATATACGATGGATAATTGTATTTTTTAATAACAAAAAAGATGATCGCAACAATTTCACAAAGGTCAAAAGCTTTAAAAACAAGATATAACAAAAATTAAATAAGAAAATATTATCTACATTCATATTATAAAGCTGAAGAAATTAACCGGTTCGAATTGAATAATTATTTTGGTATAGAATAGTCCTTTTATCGAGGAATTCTTACAGGCTGAGTTACATCCGTCAGCTTAAGGATGTACAAAGATGGGCGTCGTATCCATAGATATTTTTCCTAATTTTACATTTTTAAGGCTTTATTTTTATTTGGTATAAATTCTGGGGTGGGCACCAGACTATTTTGGGTAGACACGGATGTTGATCGGTGACCTAATAATAATCACGATGACGTCTTAAAATGCTAAGAATGCCTCGAATATACTAGTATACTTTCGAAATTGTGATTCTATGAGTCGTTATCGTTCTCTAGATAGATTCTTTTTTGTATAAAATTATATAAGACTATGTATTTAGTCTTATTTCAGTAAATATGAGGGTTTTGGATGTAATTTGGATGTAAAATTCGACAATGTAATATTTGCATTGAATATTCTTTTCCGTTCTTCGGTTTTCCGTTTTTTGGTGACTATATACTCTTGATCAAAGTAAAAAAAAAATTGGATAAAACACTAGAATCTCCTCATATACCGCGAGAAAGAAAACAAAGGTAAAATGTCTGAAGATGAAGAAATAACCATTCAGAGGACGATACTTTTTTTACCTCATTAATGATTATTATTCTATAAAGCAATAATGTTACGATGTAATAATTAATAAAATATTATAATATAAATAATTAATATCACTTGACGACGTTCTAAGTAAAAATAAACTGTTTACTCATGTCATTGGGTTTTATTTTATTAAAGCTTCATCGATAGTAACTTGTAATGAGTTATTTATATTTCGCTCCAAGAAAACTTATCCTTTCAATAATTAATAAAACGAAACAGATAAACAATTGAATATTGACATAGCAGAAAATAGAAATAAGTCAAACCATTTTCAGATCTGCATTCTGCACCTGAGCGCGATCCAGCGGCTCGTGCGGGGAAGATCCTTGATTTCCCATTTTTAATTTTTTACATCCAACTAGGTATACGGTACGGTACGGTCCTCACAAATCAAAATCACTGCACATATCCTTATCCCGCTTTATTCACTGTGTAAACACTTTTTAAAAAGTCAAAAATACTATTTAACACTGTTAACATTTAATATCACATAATATACCTAACGGTTGTTTCGCAACGGCAATCACAATATTCACACGTAAACTTGTTGCTCAATACGAGTAAAAACCTCTTCTGTCAAATATATCACCGCCATCCATATCACACTGAGATAATAGTTACGGAGATTTTGATACTCTACAAACATGGTAAGACTTGAAACAAACGAAATACTAGTTTTTTTTTCAATTGATGTAATAACCTTGACGTTTTTTATTTAGTCTACTAGTTTTGTATTTTTATCGTCAACATGTAAAAAGGACAGTCATTTTAAAGAATTTTAGTAGAAAATAATAATGCGTCTTGCATTTATTAAAAAAATATATGTTTCGATCTGCTAATCTAAGATGCATTAAGTAGTAACAGGAACGAAATCGTGTGAATTCGTTAACAATGAATTTTAAAAGCAGGGGTCAACTTTTCCCACAAACGATGAATAAACGCAGAGAGGCGCATTGAACCCGGCACCCGGTCCGCGGCGGGGGGAGGGGGCTAGGTAGGTAGCTGGGAACGACAGCCGATGCCAGCTGAACGTTATTTTTTCCCACAGCATTGTTCTTTGGACCGTAGCGTGCACCGTTCACAAAGCTTACACACTTTTAGTACATCTAAAAAGCACTAATTGATCACTGTGAAGACACTGAACTACATTTTGAATTTGGAAACGAATTTGGTAAGAATAGAGTTTGTATATTTTAGTAAGGAGCGCGCGCGCCGCGCGTGAGGCGGACCACTTTACTGTCGTACTGACTGGTCGTACAGCATGCCGTGCGTGAGTCGCGGAGACCCTGCAGTATGGAGTCCCCGTCCGCCTCGCGCCGCGCCCCGCGCCCCGTGCCCCGCGCACGACCGGTCCTCTGCATTGTCAAGATTGACGACCGGTGAGATCATCACACATACGAGTAACCTTTAATTCAAATTCACTAATTCTAATATCTATACAATGTATTTTTATGTAAAATTTCAAGTTACAGAACCGCTTTGTATTTTTTCTTATTCGAGTTTTTAGTTTACACCAGGTATGTAATAAATATATCCTTTGTAAAATCAATTAAAAGCAATACTTCGGATATATTAACTCTAAAACATAAAAAATATTAAATATAACATTTAATTATTTACATATTTTAATATAGAACACAACATTCTGTCAAAATTTCAATAACATGTAAAAATTTCCTAGTTTTGATTTGCAAGTATACATAGCCAAATTCTAAAGGCACTCCTAAACATGCGCCCACGCAACAGCTGTTGCGGCGCGTGCGAGTGGGACGGACGCAGGTGGTGCGCGCAAAAGTATATTCCATTGGCATCCGAACACATGTCGCGCACAAGACAGACTCGTTGAGTGAAAAGGAATTATTTTTAGAAGACCATAATATAGAAATGAAATGTGTTGTAATGGAACCAGAACACCGGTATCGAACTACAAGTTTTTAATTCATCGATGAATCATAAAATACTTATACGCTTAGTCATCCCGCTTCTCCTGTAAGAGCTCACAAATTTTAACTTATCAATATGGATAATGATGTTTTTTGTTTAAAAAAACTATAAGCGATAAAATACTTCAGTTTCTTTTTACTAAACTATGTAATAAATATTTATTTAGACCTACCGTGATAATTGGTTGACATAACGCTACTAAATATCTTCAGAGGAACTGCCCATACAATAGACACACCTTAAACGTATATCAAAATATTATAAAGGTAAATAAACAAATATTATGCATTGGACATGGCTTAATAATAAAGCATTCTTCTAAGTTTAAATAGTCATAAAAATAATTATAATTATTACTTATAAAATTTAAAATAGATAATGGAAAGTTTAATTATTTTAATTAACATATGACGCAATAGTAATCTAAGACGAATGTTATTCAATCTATAAAGTTTATATAGATTGGTAATAAAGAATACACGTCAGTAACGCGAGTTCAAGGCATTTGTAAAGCTGTAGGAGGCTGATGACTGGTCATAGTCCATGAGTGAATCGCAATCAATTCTAATCAACCGGCAGTTAGCTAATTTAATGATAGAATGTAGTACTAATTGATTTTTTTACTGAAACATTTTTAAAATGATAAAGGTAAGAAAATGTAGATCTCTTTTTTATAACATTTCTCTAATACAATTATTAAGTACTTATACAAAACACAATATACATTTTCGCGATTTTCATTGGTTCAGCAGATATTTGGGAAATTGGTATATCATACGAGTCAAGGACTTACATACTAGTCGTTAGTAATCATACAAACTAAGACCGTTAAGAGAGCCCTACCCGACTGTCGTAACAAGACACCCAAAAGTATACATCTAATAACTCTATCGCCAAGGAAGATGCTTTCTCCTTCCGCGACTGATATAACTACATACCTATAGACGGGCTTTTTTAGTAACACCATAACTTCTAAATGACTTTGATGAGAATAGTACTAGTCTTCACGAACGCAAGCTTTTTAGTCAACTTCACTGATAGACCCAGTTATTTAAGAGAAACAACGAACAAGAAAGGTAAATGATCAAATTCTGATAAAAAAAAAACAAAAAACTTTATAGTTAGAAATCTAAATACAATCTACAAACATTAAGACGTCATTTTAAGTTATTCAAGCATTCCAATCACAGTTCTTCCTATTTGTCTAAGTATGAAAGCACGCAGAACTAGTTATATATTCAAAACAACCGCCAGCTATAGCAGCGATTCAAAACGCCTGAATAAAAATTTTATAGTAGATAATTATGTAATTATATAATATAATTATATAATTACGTAGGTATTATAAGAAGAATGCATAAAACAGTGACATGTAGAATCCAAAAGTTAGTGCAGATGGACAGGCTGACATTGTTACGCTTATGGCGACCATAAAATTGCCGCCATTATTATTGTCTAGTTTGTAGTTTCCGCTAACTATTTTAGTATAATCAACGAATGAACCGTTATGTAACTTTAAGGTTACCAACCTTTGTAGCGGACTTAGCAAAAATTTTTGTGAAACATTAAAAAAAACAATCATTAAATCGATAGCAATTACCGCCTAGAGTACAAGCATAAAATCTTATAAAGAATCAAAATTGTATAAAAAATAATGTTTATTAATAAGTTTGTTTTTCTCTTTTTTTATTAATAATGCTCATGACATGGTTTATATATTAAATTCATATTTCATTTGAGCACAAGAAACAAAAACGATAAAGTTATCCCTAAATAGTTTTGTATTAATATTTCATTTTAGTAACGGCTTTATCACCGTAATTGGCAAGGTCCAACTGTATGCGGTACAACGCCCAATGTGTAGAAAGCCCACTTCTAATTTAATAACAGCTATCGACTCTACTATATTAGGCTCACGTTTTGAAGAGAGCGGATGTCACGATTATGTGAACTGACTGATGATGTGGACTTCAACGGCTTCTACGCCACCAGTTGCCACCTATCAGTCTTTAAGATCGGTAAACTTTTGACCACCATAAGGTCACTATACATTTCAAACAATAAATAAATCCTATTTGCAACTTGTTGCTTATGAAGAAAAATTATCCAAATCTCTCATCAATTACAAAATAATTGTGTACAGCTGAGTTTGTGTTAGTGAATTTAATTGTACTCAAAACGGCACAGTACGGGGACGAAGCCATGACAGCCTGGACAATGTTTAGTTGGAGAAGGTTATACAACGGAAGAAGTAATGAGAATGGAGAAGAAAGCCGAGTAGATATACCAGCAGATAGTAGACAGCTCGTGTATAACGTATATGTGTACTTCAGCCGTCGACCTGGACGAAGTTCCAAAACATCTTTAACTAAGACAGCACGAGCTACAATGTTACCAAGAGACATTGTTGCTGATATCATCAGAGACAGATACAGAAATTAATTCTTTTTCTTACTTGATCAAAAGTAATAATGGGTATGTTTTTAATTAGAAATTTATTATAAGATGACATACAATAAGATCACGTCATTGGATTGGATTGGCTACTGTCGTGTGGTCGGTCCTTGTAAACAATAGCCATACAGACAGACATTTCAATCGAAGTAGGGAAAATATTTATTTGTATATTTTTTATGTAGATATTTTAAAATATACTTATATTTAAGCTCTCCAGTAAAATGATTTGCATTGTAACAAATATATGTAAATATAAGCTAAGTTTAAATATTTCATTCTAAATTTAAATAATAATTATCGAATATGTATATGAATATAATCCAAATGTTTTTTTGCTGTAGATAATAAATTTGTATATATATATTTTTATATTCGCTTATATATGTATGTATGTTTGTTCGCTTTAATTATAAGTAGATCGTGAACCTCTATGCTTAGGTTAAAAACTTCTTTAAGGAATTTTTAACCCAAGTCTAATTATTTTTAATCTAAAACATTTTATTTTATAGTAATAAATAATAATTGATCTCATTTCAAGTGTGTCTATACAACTATATGCCACGTTATAATCATATCAAGATAATTATCTATTAATAATTGTTACGATGATAAGAATTTACAATTTTCCATCATGTCGTCTAAAAACATTAACGAAATGTAATTAAGAGTATTATAGTAGTAAAATATAAAATTTAAGTATTTATAAAAAATATGTATAGACCGAAAAAAAAAATATTTAAGGCGTCACTTTTGTGTCTAATATATAGAAAAAAAGGCGTAGATATGTAATTAATGAATGAAAACGGCATCTCAAGATCGACTTAGACTTGAGAGCGGTTATATAAATATGGGCTTTAGCGTCGCGCTCTACTGTACTTTGGTATTGTGATATGCCTAACTAAATAGCAATGCGCAAGTGTCCGCACGTACCTACGTTCTATAATTCATAAAGTTCTTGTTTGACTATATACAACTCACATGTTTCCAATGAAATGTAAAACTTACTTCTGTAATTTACTAGAGTATATTTATTATTAACAATTTTTAATAGAAAAGATCAATTAAAAAAGACATAATAACTGTTTTCTGTCACATATAAAGCTCACGCTGTACCCCGCGTACAGCAGGGTAGACAGATCGAACCTAGTGTATACGCAATGTCTCCGAAACTCGGCAGAAAATTGTAAACGGAGTGTCTTAACACTAGGTTCCTACTGCATAGGTTACAGCGTAGAATATATATTTTTCAGAAATGAATATGTATTATAAAATAATATTTTACATAAAAATCTACATATAAAGAACAATTCAGATTCTTAAACTTATATCTTCTGTAAATGTGTGAATTTTAAAAAAAAACGTAATAATACAATAATAAACATGATACTTTTGTAATCCGTAACCTCAATGTTCAAGATCAGAGTATCGGTACAATCGAAGGCACAAAATTAAAGAATACAGAACTGTAGGCCATAAATACTAGTATATAGAGTAGATTATTGCACAGTTTATGCTGGCCATACTTATTTTAGTTGTTTCTTAATATAAAGATTTAATAAACACTACAAACATTTCCACAACACTAATTAAAATAAGACTAACTTACGCAATTTCGCGTCCCACTCAAAAATCACTGCACAATGGAGAATACAATTACATAGAAACTGAAATAACACTTTCCATTGTTTATTATGTGAAAACTAAATTACACTGTTAATCACATATTTCCATACACTAATAAAAAAAATAAAGTGTAATTTAGTTATTTTTAGTTAGCCTAATACGGAGACGTAAGTTTTGAGACACTAAATATAAGTGTTGCCCGTAGACGTTAGACACTAATTACTAAACTGCACCTCGACTGACTATTTCAGGCGTCAGGCGTGCGAACACGCGAAAGCCAAGCACACTCTGATTCACACGGAACAACTCGAGCGAACGTTTCGACATCTCGTATATTGATGAAGGTTAATACTTCTTGATCTATATAAAACCATTTTAATCCAGCTCATTTTTCTTCAGAATATTTAGGATTTGGATATATTGAATCCACAATATTACTTTTCATCAGCTACTATTTATTATATTCATTATTACTACAGGTCTATCAATTTAAGGTAAACATACATATTTGTATATTATTGATATGGATACTAGAATAGAATCTTAAAATATGTAACATAGTTATATATAATCTTAGTATTAATAATTATTTTATTTATAATTAAATTAAATTGCTCGATCGAAATGTATATTTTTCTTTTTTTTTTGCTTTACGCTGTATCCCGCATAGAAGGGTAGGCAGAGGGATCCTGGGACCTTAGTGTTAAAACACGCCCTTCCCACTTCTATCCTCTATTTTCCGAATTCTAGAGGCAATGCGTGTTGAGTGACTAAGCTCATCGCCGCGTGCTACCTCGTTACCAGAGCTAGGTAGTGGTAAAAATATGTTAGTAAATTCTAACGAAATTAAAAAAGATTACGTATATCCTATACAATTACAAATATATGTATGTAAAAACAATTAGCTTCGTTAATTCTTTTTAATAAGCTTCGTTATTAAAAAAAATTATATGACTAATAAAAACTATTTGAGTACTATTATTATTATTCCAGAAAAAAATATATAATATGTACCTGAAGGTTAAACCCAAAATAACTCGAGCATAATTTATGTAAATATATTATCTTCAATAAATAGGCTGATAATAGTATGTGTCAGACATATACAAATGCACTGATTAAACTTTGAATTTCATTTCATTTCGTTCATCATACAGCAAACGATTTCCATACAAAACAAGTATTTTACGCAAGATATTTAAATAGTTAATTTTAAACCTTATATTAGCTTGAACGATTGGAGATATCGTGTTTAAATTCAAACCATATACTCAGATCTATTGTCCCTTCAATTTCTTGAAATAATCGTATTTTTACATTTACTTAAAAAAAAGAATATGCCCCTAATTCGGCAGTATAAAGGGAATCAAAATTATTAGGATACTTCCGGTTGACCTAGAATTATGAAATTTGGCAAGAAGTGTCTACAAGCCTAGTATTACCTGTAGACACCTTCAGAAAAAAAATTGCTGTCTGAATCACGAAAGACAGTGAACAATGATAATAACTATACTAATATTATAAAATCTGGATAATCACAAGGGCTACTGGAAATTTGAATTGAAAAAAGTATTGGGGAATACAAAAGTTATTGGAGTAGCATTAAAAATGTTCCTAAGAGGAACATTTTGATGGTCAATGAGTATGCTGTAAATGACCCTAAATTACGTAAAAATCATGTGTGACTGAATTGTTTTTAAAAATTCTAAATAAAAGCAAGAGCAGTATGTGTTTATCTCCTAATTGAATGTATGATAATCTATAGTTTCCCAAAACTTGATGAGTAATTTTAAATAGGTCACTATAATTAAATGACTAAGGGTGATTTCATCAATTTCTAAGGGAAATTTCATCAATTTCATTTACTTTCTGTATAAAATTTTTTGAAGTATTGCATCTTGAGTGGTGAAACTGCATGTTTCGTCTTGTTACTAGAGAATAAATAATTCATTCACCAGATTGAAAATTGACCCCACAACTATCACATTTACAGACAACACCAAACAAGCTTAAACCAACCTTATACCAAAACAGTTTAAATCAATTATTATTTAACACAATTATATTTATACAATAAGACAGAATGTACTAAATAATATTTATTAAATATTAAGCCTTTTTTCTATTATTTATCTTTAGACATACCATTAATGAAGTGGCCATATGTTGGTTATTAACAGATAGTAATCTGTTAATGAAACTCTAAAAAAAGAATTTTAACTTCATATAAATCATATCAAATCCTCCAAATATTTTAAATTATACAGTATTATAGATTCTTCATATAGCATAGAATCATTTGGCTTAACTTTTAAAAAATGAATTCCTATATATCAATTATGACAGAAGAATTGCTCTGTTGTATATTATAAAAAGAAATTAAATGCTTCAAATTTATTTGTGTTCTTGTTTTTAATTTTTTTATTTAACAGTTCATGTTTTATTGAACAGTATTTCCAAAAAAGCTGTTTAAGTAATTTTAATTTTCAATTAAAGCAAAACATTTAAAATATAGGGATATTATTATATATAAAATAAATTAAAAGCTCATTTACATGAGTAGTAATACAATCAATGTGACTTACCTGTCATAAAAAGAGAAAAATTGCTATTGGCGTTATTGGTCCATAGTAATTACACTGGTGGCCTTCCGTTGATGAAAGCAGTTACTACTTTTAAGGACTTAAGATTATAAAAATGGAAAATCGTGTAACTTTAGATAGACAGCAAACACGTTCAATTAGTGGTTATACGCTTATCACAGAGATAATAGAAACATTTAACGAAATTATATATTTATATGATATATTTATTAAAATATGTTATTAAGTCAAGAAAATAGGAACATATAAAAAGATAATTTTATGGGATATTCGTCTATAGGTGAAAGAAAACTACGAAAATCAGTAAATGTCAAAAGTGTCAAGCTGACATTGATAGTGATATAAAATGATTATTCACTATGATTAGAAGCCTATACAATTTCATTGATTGAAATGAATTACATTCGAAGCAACAGATTTTACATTCTTTAGACTTTACATTTTAACAATGCTCCTGACTTTAATATAGACAAATTTTATTGAAATATAAGTTAATTCTAGTTTTACAATTAATAAAAAAAAACTATTTTTATACTTCATGAAATACAAAAATATAAGACATTTTTACCCAGACTGGAAGTGGGGTTATTAGAAATCGATGGTACGTAAAATAAACTAAATATGTAGTGTGGTACGTAAAATAAACTAAACTAAGTATGTAACTAAATGTATTTCAATTTTCGGATAGTTTATAATTTCAATAGTAAAATTATAAACTAAGTTTTTATAATCTTACGGTGACATATACAAATCTTTTTGCTTCTATCAACCTATACAAAGTGTCCAATCATTCCGCATAACGTGTCTATTCACCCCAAATATTATAAAATTGTACATGTTTAAATTGACATCCATAAATCCAAATCATAAGTAGAGACTGGCCAACAAAAGCTGAACCCGGCAAAGCGCGGTAAATTCAAATAAACTTATGCTGGTAATACAATGCATACTAGGAATTTTAAGTTTTGATACTATTAATTTATTTTTTTTATATTTCTGATGAATTTATATAACCCATGGTGTAGGTCTCCGTTTCGACAAGATAGGCCGATTTTGCTTTCGTCAGTTTGTCCGTTTGTTTGTCTTGATTCGCGGGTTCAGCTAGTTAGTATATAAAAATACATTGCATTATTAGTCAACTCGACAGCTTGTTGTGAATGACGTGAACAGCGCATATTGAACTTCAGCTTGGTCAATTTGGAATTAACAAACTGAAGTAAGAAGTAGATTACATTATTAATTGTAAAGTATTAACATCACTAAGTTCAACTCACCAAACGAAACGTCAAACTAAAATTTGTAACAGTGTTGCTGCTCAATAAATAACGGAGTTCAGCTTTTGTTGGCCAGACTAATAATTTAATTGTACTTACGCATGCACTAAACTTGTTCATGATCGCATGAAATCTATTCGCCCCGTAACTTTTATTCAGCCCAGCTAACTGCTACTTGTTTATTAATAAGTTAAGTGTCATCATATTGAATGATATTATTTTTCTAAAAACATTTTACTATTAAAGAGAGCTTCTAGCGGAGAGCAACGATCTGATAACTGATGACTTTATCA
This sequence comes from Heliconius melpomene melpomene, assembly GCA_000313835.2. Taxonomy (NCBI): domain Eukaryota; kingdom Metazoa; phylum Arthropoda; class Insecta; order Lepidoptera; family Nymphalidae; genus Heliconius; species Heliconius melpomene. The sequence goes on along the minus strand of HE671196.1, from coordinate 95,812 downwards.
TAATAACTCTTTTGTTGTATTTAGAATTAGAATAAATTCAAAACATGATCTTAAATAGAAAAAAACACACACTTTACAATAATTAGTCTGTGTGAATTGTCAGAATAATTTTGGGATAGTTTACAAAAAAGTTAGCGATTATAATTTGGGTCTAGTAGTCTAATATTTGCCAGTAGTATTGCAACACTCAATAAAGTGAGTAAATGACTAAATGTGTTCTGCTTCTGTGATACTGATAAAGTGATAAAGATTTACTGACGTTTAGATTAAATTAAAATATATTTTTAGTGAATAGATATTTTAAATAATGTTATAAAAATATAGCAGGAGCCTACAGTACATTATTATAATATTTAAACACACAAATCCTTATTGGTGTTGGATTTATATCATCATATATAAATTATATCAATAATTTATAATGGATACGGTAGTAAAAAGCATGTTAGAAGAGGATTCTGAAGAAGAGAAAGAAGTGAGAACGTTCTCTTTGTGTTTACTTTTACAGATCTAGATTAATGTAGATCTATCTTTTACATGATATTTGTATATGACACATTTTATGTGATGTAACAATATGGTTATGTTTATGTTTTTATTTTGTTAGAGTATTATTCTTAATGTCTGTATTTTTATTGTGCACATTGGATTGATATTTTTTTTATTATACCACAAAATTTTACTTTTTTAGGGCTTAGTAATATTTGGAAGAGATGTCTCAAAGATACCTTGCTTTCGTGAAAGTTTTATGTATGGCATAGCATCTGGAGTTGGAGTGGGTTTAGCATCATTTTTAAAGACGTCAAAGCCTCTAGTTTCTCAACATATTGGTGTTGGATCATTTGCAATAACAACTTTACTGTATTGGTCATATTGTAGATATGAATGGTCGAAACAGAAATTTGATGCAGAATTGTTACAAGAAGCATTAAAAGATAAAATAAGATATGAAGGAACTGCCATTGAAAAAGATTTAGAAAAAAAGGGTATCTTAAAATCAGCTTAAGCATATGTGGAGAAGAATGTGAAATTAAATAATGTTATAAATTTAATCTAGCTAACTTTATAACAATGCTTGGAAGTGCCATTGACACTTAAGTTGACTTGTGCCTAAGTTAAGATATATGAAATTTTAAAATCATAGGGATTTCATAAGCTTAAATATTTATGTTCAAATATTTAATACTAGACATGTATTATAAAGCAAAAAAATTATGTAGAATAGAATATAATTTGTTGTAAAAATTATGGAAATAATGTATATTTTCTATTAAAGTACTTATACAAGACCAAATTGTTATTTGTGTGCGACTCATTATCTTATATTACACTAGAGTCACTGTGTTTGTGTTTTATAAATACAATCTATGATTGCAAAGCACTTAAGATTTCTAATGTTAAAATTATTAAAATTTTAAGTTGCATTTTCGTACTTCCTATAAGAATATTCATTTAAATGTTTGAACAAAAAAACTTATGACAAAGCATGGCCACTGACTCCCTTTTTATAGGAACACGCCACGCGGCGCCGCCGCTCTAGCTAGCGGTATAGCCACAGCCGCTATCGTCTTCCGTAGACCCTGTCAAAAGGTACAATACTTAGTAGGTTATTTTGATAAATCTCGTAGAGTTCAGCCTGCGATTGCAATGTAAGCGGAATAAAAATAATAATTTCGAATTCGACATCACCTTAGAAACCAAAATAACACTATTTCTCTGCTATATAATAGATATTATTATACATATAAACCTTCCTTTTCTCTCTGTCTAATAAAAAAACCGCATCAAAATCCGTAGTTTAGCCGTAAGTACCGTAAAGATCTAAGCATATTGGGACAGACAGCGGAAAGCGAAGCTTTGTTTTATATTAAGTATGTAGTGATTTAAAATTAAAAATATTGTAAGCAATCAAAAAAATATATTTGAAAAAATAAAAACCCCGACTGCATGAAACTAAAATAAAAATAAACAGGCCCAATAGTTTATTAGGATTAACAGTTGGGACCTCTAAATTATGGGGGGTTCCTGATAAATATTTTATTGATTGAAGAACTACTTATAGGTAATCATAAATTCATATCCTCTCTACTGTCACAAACAATTACTAATTTCACTGTGTGGAGTGTGGAACTCTTGGAGCTTAGTTTATTATATATACGATATACCTACACTTACAACTTTAATAGTTTCTCCATTAAAAATAATCTTATCTACGATTTATTAATCTACATATTCATTTATTAATCTACATTAAAAATACTCTTATCTACGATTTATCAATCTACATAAGAATCGAGATCATAAATTTCAACAAAAAAGCTTATTACACCAAATGAGAAATGAGAACGGTTGATCTACTTAATTAAGTAAATGATGGCAACCTTAGCTTGCAGCATTTATTTTGCAGGACAACCATATAAGTATGTAAAAGAATAAACTTTAATTTTATTATAAGTTAACTGAGAGCTGGTACCCGTTATTTTTTCCGATTCTTTACATTATTCTCTTTAAAATTATGTTGGATTCGTTAAAGAAATATGCCTACAATGTATTTACACAAACTAAAAACCGTAAATTAAATTAAAGATTTTTGTGGCAAGATTTTGCGAGGCAACAATAATGTGACCAATTCTTCAATTTTGTATGAATACCGATATCTGAAGATTTTTGCATCGGTATCTCGTATTATATTATGTACTTTACTTTACTAAACTATTATTATGACATTTTTTATTTAACTTTATACTATCATAATTATTATACAAGAAGTGTAGGGGAACAAATGTGTTCAGATATATGAACAACATATTAGATATACATATACCTATCTATATACTTAATAGTTAGTTTCTGAGCAAGATTTAGACGTCGGCCAACTTCCGACGTTTGTGGTTGTTTGTAGGCACTGTTGAGTTGTCATATATATTCAACCTTTCTGAATTAGACGATTAAAAACTTAAAATGGACACTATCGAGGACATGATACCTAAGGATAGGGAAACTCAATTGGTATTTTTTGTCAACGGAAAGAAGGTTTGTTTTTCTTTTACCTGTTGCAAAATATAAAATAACTATTTATTAATATTTCAAGTTCAATAGCCATATAGAAGAAGTAGCTGAAACAACCCAGTGAAGACACTCCTTCTATTTCGAAATATTTTGTGTTGTATTGGAGTGGTGGAAGTGGCGTGCCATTTGAAAGGCCTATGTCCAGCAGTGGACGACACAGGCTGATGATGAGACGATGATGATGAAGTGGTGGAAACACGATGCCGCGCTTTTTCTTAGCAGCGACGGAAAATAAATTAATATAAATGATTAGGAAGCACGTTTGATTCATCAACGCTCAATAACTTCGGCATTTTCAGTCGGACATTGGTCGAACTTCATCAGGAAGATATATTTTAATATTAATTAAGTTATAATAAGGGATAAAGCGTGAAGCTAAGTAAATTTAAGTTTAAATTATAATAATTTACGTAGATGGAATATTTTGCGCTTAGGTATATGCAAGTGGTATAAATTATTAATGAGTAATGTTTAATGTGTAGGTGGTAGAACATTGCCCGGATCCTGAATGGACACTACTTTGGTACTTGCGCCAGAAGTTGCATTTAACTGGCACGAAGTATGGCTGCGGCGAAGGTGGCTGCGGCGCTTGCACAGTAATGTTGTCTCAATATTTCGAACATGACAAAAATATCAAGTATTAATTACCTTTTAATTACCGAAATAAAATTATCAAGTAATAATTATTTACTGTAATATATTTTACAGTGGCGTAGCTAGGGGGGTGCGAGCGGTGCGATCGCACCGGACATCAAAAGGAAAGGGGCATCAAATTCGACGATTATTTTTTTTTAAAGTTAGCCAATGTCACATTTTATTGTCTGACACTTGATGTACGTGAGAGTAGAAGACACTTTTTTTTTTAGACCTTAGACCATTTTAAAGGGCATCAAGTCCCCTAAGCCGCGCCGGGCAGCAAATACCCTAGCTACGCCACTGATATTTTATATTTAAAATAAAAGTAACTATCTGCAAAAATCCAGTCAAGTGCGAGTCGGTCTCGCCTACCGAGGGTTCAGTACCTACCAATTTCTTGATTATAGGGAAACGGTAACGTGACTTAAAAAGTTGACAAACATAACTTTGCGAGCGTATGTACTCATTTTATATGAAAGGAACTAAAAATATAAGTTTGTAAAGATTATTTTAAATTTTTTGTTTGTATTGTAAGTTGTTACTTCTTGTTAACGTTCAAAATTTAGGTCGATAGGACCCTATGGGTTTTACCCTACACAAAATGCAGCAACAACAGCAAGCTAGTTTAGCTTGATACTTCCACGCGATCTTGAGGTAAATAGTCTTGAGTATTGATGTACAGATAGACTTACTGACAACAAAGTGATCCTATGCGTTTTGGTGTACTTTTTTTTGACGTGAGGAACCCTAAAAAGTATGTGTTAAAAAGGTAAATATAGTAGGCACGCTATTTTGAAAATTGACTAGTTAAAATGTTTCTTACGAACAGCTTCTCATTTAAATATGAGAATGTATTTATTCTTTATGGCTATGAAAATAAATATAAACACCTAAACAATTTGTCAGACATATTGCTGTCAACGCATGCTTAACTCCGCTTTGTGCAGTACATGGTTTAGCAATAACTACTATTGAAGGTATAGGTAATACTCAAGAGAAACTACATCCGGCTCAAGAAAGAATAGCTAAAGCTCATGGATCTCAGTGCGGTTTTTGTACACCAGGCATCGTCATGTCTATGTACGCTCTCTTGAGGAGCAAAAACAAAATAGACTACAATGATATAGAGACATCTTTGGAAGGTAATCTATGTAGATGCACTGGATATAGACCAATAGTAGAAGGATTTAAAACTTTTTTGGAAGCTTGGCAACGCGATAATGTCAGTGAAGTAAATAGGCCTTGTCAGCTAGGTAATGATTGCTGTAAAATTAATAAGAATAATGAAGAACTATTTAATACTTCAAAATTTCGGCCATACAGCGCAACGCAGGAACCCATTTTTCCACCGGAGTTGATTTTGAATAATAAATATGGTCAGAATTTTTTATATTATAAAGGCAAAAATGTTACTTGGATTAGGCCAAGTAAAATTGAAGAAGTGCTGCTATTAAAAACATTTTTCCCGTTGAGTAAAATTGTAGTGGGTAATACAGAAATAGGAGTAGAAGTCAAGTACAAGAAAAAATATTATCCAATCCTAATTTCACCAAGTCATATAAAAGAGATGAATTATATTCGATTCACAGAATCAGGAGTGGAAATAGGAGCGGCTGTAACACTAACAGATTTGTATGATTTTTTAAAAAATATTAGCATGAAGACTAAAACCTGTACAAAAATATTTGATACCATAACTGATATGTTGCATTGGTTTGCTGGAAATCAAATTCGTAATGTAGCGTCTCTTGTAGGCAATATAATGAATGCTAACCCAATATCAGATTTAAATCCAATATTATTGGCGTGCTCTGCCACTGTTAAAGTTCTTAGTTCAAAGAAAGGTCTCAGAGATGTAGCTATTGATCAACATTTTTTTATTAATCATAGGAGAGTGGCTTTAGATGACGATGAAGTTGTTGTGGCAGTTGAAATACCATTTTCAACAGAAACACAATATTTCAAAGCTTATAAACAAGCTAGACGAAGAGACGATTATACATCAATCGTTACAGCAGCCTTTAATGTAATAATTGATAAAAAATCGCAATTAATAACGGAAGCAAAATTAGTTTTCGGTGGGATGGGTCCAACAACTATATGTGCCACTAGAACTTCGGAGGAATTAATAAATCTTCCTTGGAATGAAGAAATTTTATCAAATGTTTTTCAAAATTTAAACCAAGAATTACTTTTGAATCGCTCAGCACCTGGTGGAATGGTGGAATATCGCAAATCCCTATGCCTTAGCCTATTTTTTAAATTCTATATTTATGTTTGTAACGAATTAAATTATAACAGTCAAATAAGTAAGAACGAGGAATTGTCTGCTTTTTATGACATACCACGTATGGAACCTCAAAGTAGTCAATATTTTGAAATAAATAATAATAATAAAATAACATACGACACTATTGGCAAGCCCATAGTTCATGTATCTGCTTTGAAGCAGGCGTGTGGCGAAGCTATCTATTGTGACGATGTCCTGAGTTCAGATGGCGAATTATATCTATGTTTGGTACTTAGTTCAGAATCTCATGCTAAAATTATTTCTATTGACCCAAGTAAAGCCCTGTTAGACGCTGATGTGGTGGCTTTTTTGTCAGCATCTGATTTATCAGTGGAACAAAATAAAATGGGTCCTGTAGTAAAAGATGAACAAATATTTGCTGACAAAATAGTCACAAGCCGTTCTTGTGTTGTCGGAGCCATCGTAGCCAAATCTGAAATCGCTGCGAGAAAAGCGAAACACTTGGTTACTATTACATATGAGAAGTTATACCCTGTTATAATAACTATTGAGGATGCTATCGAACATGGAACGTTTTATAGAAATTCGCCAAGAACATTACAAAAAGGAAATGTAGAGGAGGCTTTATTGAGTTCTGATCATATTAAAGAAGGTTATATTAGAACCGGAGCACAAGAACATTTTTATTTGGAAACTATGTCAGCATACGCCATAAGAAGAGAGGACGATTTAGAAATCATATGTACTACTCAAAATCCGGCAGAAATAAGTGTAAGTATATATTTTTTTCTTTTTTTTTTACAACTTGACGCTGTATTCTGCATATAGCATATAAGGCAGAGGGAACCTAGTGTTAAGACTTCGTCCTCCACCTTCCGTAAAATTCTCGAGGCATTACAAATTGAGTGGCCGAACTCAACGCTGTGATTTTGCCTCGGTACCAGAGCGAGAGAAGAAATAAAAATATAAGAATAATTCATTTTCCCGAGTGGCGACCGAAAACACCACCGTCTTTTTACACGGTTGTGCCACTCCGCCACGACGGTTCTATGTAAGTTTTTATTTAAACTATTTGTTTGTAACGTTTTTAAATTAACCTCCCAATTTTTAAATTAAAATATGTTACGTAGAAATACTATATATATTGGTTATACGGGAAACACCATTGACCCACATGCGAATACACACTGGTAGATTGCTAGGAATCTACCGGAAGGTATGCAAAACCCTTAAATTTTAAATAGATATAGCATTTTTTATATTGTAATCGATAATTTTTGTTGACAATGACTTGTGGTGAATAAATAGGATTTTTAATATAATAAAGGGAAATCAATTCTTGCTCTCGACAAAAATTAAAGCTATGTCCATAATAATAACATCTGTCAAGGCCCTCCAGCTGCACGCAATAACAGAATAAAAAACCTCAAATATTATTGTTTTATTATCGACAAAACGAATAATCATATTTTGAAAAATATATCTTGGATACATTAATCGGTTCCGTTATAATTTTATTATTATTACTGACGATAACGTAGATAAACGCAACCAAGGCAAAGGTTTTCTTATATAAAATTGCCTATTTTGCGGAGAAATACATAAAGTGAGCGTACTCTCAAAATCACCAAAAAAACTGATTATCTGTAAATTCAGCTTACGGACGATAACAATTACCACACGTGATAGTCAGTGTCTTAAAGAAACATCAATGAAAAATTGCATATTTTTATGAATTGAACTGCTATCATTGAATTATTATTGTTTTGTTACAACACCTCACATTGAGGACTACATTTTTTCCGATAAATGAACTAGATGTTCATTACGATTGCATTGTTTATTGACCAGTGGCGTAGCTAGGGAGGTGTGAGCGGTACGGTCGCACTGGGCATCAAAAGGAAAGGGACATCAAAGTCGACGATTATTTTTTTTAAAGGTAGCCAATGTCACATTTTAGTGTCTGACACTTGATCTACGTGAGAGTAGAAGACACGTTGTTTTTTTTTTTAGACCTTAGACCATTTTAAAGGGCATCAAGTCCCCTAAGCCGCACCGGGCAGCAAATACCCTAGCTACGCCACTGTTATTGACTTAAATGACTCACATTAATTACAAGAAACAGTGATATTTATTTACAAGTAATAATGAACGGATAAGTAGATGTGTCGAAAGCTAAGCTCTTAGCTAAGTATATATTTCGCATTCTTGCTCATACGCTCAGCTCAGGCGGACCGTGACAAAAGATGCTTTTTCATGCGTTCAGCCGGCGTTCAATGATTTATGAGACACTATCACATCAAAACCTTAAGCAAACAGATATATCATAAATTTGTTAGCCGTGGCTTTAACTCGTAGTATACGCATTATCGATAAACTTACATTGTAGGTATATTTTCTTGTGATAAGTCTCTTATTACCCCTTAAATCTTGATGGTGCTTAGGAAATGTGTAATAAATAAATCTATTAGCTAATCATAAAATTTAGAGAAATATTCATACTACGTATATAAAATAAGTCTAAACTCGTAAATACAGTATTATAAACATTATTAAATAACGCTATCTTATTGTAAGTTTGACGTGAGGGACCTCTGGTTGCAGCAAAAAACTAAACAATTTGATTTTTTGAAGCACGTCTGTTCAGGAGCGCATGCAAATTTAGTCTAGTGAGCAGTCTGGTTGCAATTAATTTTACTTTATGCAGCAGACCACGTGACTTTATATTTTAATAGAGAGGAGCACCTGCCTACAGTTACTCTCTTTCATGCGCTACTTTATGCTAAGTTCTTTTCAATTAATTATAACAACAAATTTAATATTTTTTCAGCACATAGCAGCAGAAGCACTGGGCGTACCCAATCATAAAGTTGTTACGAAAGTTAAAAGAATTGGTGGTGCTTTTGGTGGAAAAGAAACGAGAGCAGCTGTGTTGGCTCTCCCTGTGGCTGTAGCAGCGTACAAACTAAAGAAACCTATCCGCGCTGTTTTAGATCGAGACGAGGATATGCAAATTACTGGATATAGGCATCCATGTTTAATAAAATACAAGATTGCATTTAACAACGATGGAAAAATTAAAGGTGCAATATTTGACATTTATGCTAATGCTGGAAATTACATGGATATTTCAAGTTATGTAAGTTACCTTGCAATATATGTGTTAGTTTCATATTATTATGTTAACTATATAATATATTTTCTATTTCAGATGATCGAAAGGGCAGTTATGCATGCTGATAATTGCTACTTTATACCAAATGTACGAATCAGTGGTTATCTATGTAAAACTAATTTACCAGCAAATACAGCGTTCAGAGGTTTTGGTGCACCTCAAGCTATGTTCGCAGCCGAAGTTATGATAAGAGATATATCAGATACATTAAGCAAGAAATATGAAGAAATTGTTGATATTAATATGTACCATGAAGGAGATTTAACTCATTTAAATCAACCGCTCACATATTGCACACTTTCTAGGTGTTGGTATGAATGTATTACCAGTTCTGATTACTGGCAAAGAAAACAAATGGTTGAGGAGTACAATAAGTAAGTTAGACCTTATTTGTCTTATAATTATATCTCCCATATATATATACTTGTACATATGTACGTAGTGAAATATTTGTCGTTGTCACTTTTTCTAGCTTTGACAGGCGCATAAGTATATCTTCAACATTACCCTATTATTTTATGCTTAAAGAATTTATTCTCAAAAAAGAGATATAATTTCACTTACAATATATTTTTTACTCATCTTGATCATGGAATAAAACGTATAAAATAGACGTTGCAAGTGGATATAAAAAACGCAGTTATTTATAACTAAGTATGATCTTTTATCCCTAGAAGGTACTTTAAAATATCTTTTTCATGACATTTCAGATGCTATAGATGGAAGAAGAAAGGGTTAACAATTGTTCCAATTAAGCACGGAGTATCTTTCCTATCAGATTTATTGATGCAAGCGGGCGCGTTACTTTTGGTATATAATGACGGCTCTGTACTTTTATCTATTGGTGGAATTGAAATGGGCCAGGGGCTTTTTACTAAGATGATTCAAGTTGCATCTCGAGCTTTAGATGTACCTGTTTCTAAAATCTATATAAGTGAAATGTCTACAGATAAAGTTCCAAATAGCCAGTCAACAGCCGCAAGTATGAGTTCTGATTTATATGGTATGGCTGTAATAAATGCGTGTGATGTTTTAAAAAAAAGATTGGAGCCATATAAGAACAACAACCCAAATGGCATATGGGAAGATTGGGTCCTAGCAGCATATTTAGATAGAGTATGTCTTTCGGCAACAGGATTTTATAAAGCACCGAAAATACAATATGATCCTAATAAAAACTGTGGCGATTTGTTTGAATACTTTTCTTATGGTGTTGCATGTTCCGAAGTTATCATTGATTGCTTGACTGGAGATCATCAAGTTCTCAGAACGGACATCGTCATGGATGTTGGAGAAAGCTTAAATCCTGCCATAGATATCGGACAAATAGAAGGAGCATTTATTCAAGGTTATGGGTTTTTCACTATTGAAGAAATGATATTTGCTCCTAATGGTGAAGTCCTTACTAAAGGTCCTGGCACTTACAAAATACCAGGATTCTCAGGCATTCCTAAAATATTCAACGTTTCTTTACTCAAAGGAGCTCCTAACCCTCGTGCTGTTTATTCATCAAAGGTTAATTATTATTGTGTTTTGTATTTCTTTGATTTTTTTTTTTTTATTGAAGATGGGTAAGCATTTGTCCGCTATCTCACCTGGTGGTAAGTGACGATGCGAACGATGGTGGAGCATGCTTACCCAGAAAATGCCTATTCACTCTTTCCTGAACGACGGTCAGGTTATATTTAACGGGGAACAGTTGAGCAGGCAGGGAGTTCCACTCCTTAGCTGTTCTTATAAGGAAAGTGGAGGCGAAGCGCTGCGTACGAGAAGCAGGCACATCGATAACATATGGGTGAAACCCCAGCCTACGTCTAGTGCTCTGCTGATGGAAAGGAGAAGAGGGTATCAGGTCATGCAACGCTGCTGCACACTCTCCGAAATGTACCCTATAGAATACCGACAGGCATGCTACTTTACGACGGTGTTCGAGGCTTTGCAGCTTTGCCTCAACAAGCTCTGTGTCGCCAATGAGCTTCTTGGCGCGATTTTCAATCGCGTCTAAGGTCGCTAGCTGATATTTAGCAGATCCATCCCATAGGTGACAGCAGTACTCCATACACGATCGGACTTGAGCTTGATAAAGTTGAAGAAGCTGTCCCGGTGTGAAATACTGCCTAACCCTTGAGAGGACACCTAGTTTTTTAGCTGCTGTAGTAGCCAGAGACTCGATATAACGTCCAAAGTTCAGATCTGACGTAAGGTTAATGCCAAGAAGCTCAAGATGGTCAGCCATCGGCACGGGTACATCTCGGAAAGTCGGAGTAAGATCGAAGGGGCTCCGTTTTGTAGAGAATAAACACGCCTGAGTTTTGGTAGCGTTAAACCTGACAAGATTAGCATCACCCCATTCGGAGACGCCCTGAAGTGCCAGATTCAGACGACTGATCATAGACTCCC